>CAUYRH010027659.1:0-13109 GCA_963574655.1 Perodicticus potto | reverse complement strand
ACTATCTTGGGGTTGTCTTTCTGGATGTGAAGGTTGACCATCGCCTTATTGCGATGATCTTTGATATAAAATCTTTTGTAAGCTAGATAACCAATTGCAGCTGTTCCAGCAGCAATGGTAACTGCTGCAATCCATTCAACTAGAGCAGGGAAGGAAAACAGGAATGAGAATCAAAACCATAATATACACTACTACTCTTAAGAAATCCAGTTTCAATTATTGAACATCAACAGTCCAGGTTTTTAATGTTAATAAAATGACCAGAACACATTGGTATAACAGTCCTCTGTTAAGACTGTCCCCAGCCTTACTGAGCAATTGTGTATTTTCTGTTTAGTGATGATAGCTAAATTAAGACATAAGAGGGAAACCTTGTTTTAATTATATTATACCTGGAGGAAAAAACATCAAAACTCAATAATCTTTTAAAAGTTGTTTATAAATGGCTTGTAACATGTCAGCCTGCAAGTATATATTGCTTAAAAAAAATACACACACCTGAAATATGGAAATTCAGATTACAGACAAGACAAAAAGAAAATTGGAAGGCGATTATGTTAACAAAACAACTTATCATAGTCCTTTAAAATGGTTCTTTTTTAAATAGAAATTTTTAAATGAATTTACCAAAACTCAGCTACTGCAGAAAACTACTAAAGAATCGGTATCCAAAGGAAAAAAATAAGAAAGACAAATAAAACCAAACCACCCTTATTGTTAAACATTCAAAGGAATATATGTAGCAGAATTCTATGTCCCAAGTTATCTAGAGGTCTCTTTTTTAAAATCTCAAATTGCTTTCTCATTAAAATAAAAATTAGAAGGTATTAATTGCATATTTTGTAAACATGGTTAATATAACAGCTGTATTCTCACTTAATAACTTCTAAATTCATCTGAATTCCCCACACATTCATTTTAATGGTATTATCTAATGGTATTATTCTACTTTCTAGTAATAAAAAAAAATTGTTTCACTAACAAGCCATCTATTCTTTGGTTGTTGCTTTTAGGAGTCCTCAGAAACCCAAGGCTTTAACAACTACCCCAGCTCCAGGCAATGATGGAGAGAAGGAAGTTCTGCATAATCTGGTTAGCCTCAGCCTCAGAGGAGAGTTGTCTATTCCCAGCATGGAGTGGGCTGTAGGGAGAAGTTAAACAGGGGTCAGGATATACACACTGGACTGCTTCCCAGCACTTCCTGAGTCCAATCTTCAGTGTTTGAAATAAGTTCCCAGACTATCAAATAAAGCCCTAGAGAGATAAGTACCAAAACACATTCCAAGGCCAAATAAAAATACATAATGAATAAATTTATTCTATGGCTTCTTTTGCACTAGTGAGTCAAATTTCTTATTTTTACTAATGTGATCCATTACCATATCTTATAGTGTTTTACATAAAATTGGAGCTCCTTTTTCCAAAATTCTAATGGAAAGGAACAACCATTCTCACACTTCATTTCTTGTATCTTAGTCTCCTCTTCTAGTTTAATACTCTAGAAAAAAATTTTCTTTAGGGCGATGGTGTTTTATTAGGTCAAGAGATATGTGAGTTATGTATGATTCATGAGGTCAGGGGCTCAAAACTACTGAAGTTAAATACAACGTACACGGCAGTTAATGTGTTAACAGTTTAGATTTTTGTCAAATGTTTCTAATTAACATGGATTCTATTTTCAACCACAGTAGTATTTTTCTTTACAAAGTAATCTGGATTGTTTTCCTTCTCACAGCATTTCCATTCCTCCTTGTTAGAATCCCCTAAAATAAATATTAACGTTTTGTCCTTTCCAAGTGTTGCATGACTGGGAAAAAAGTTAATAAGTCACTTGACAGCTTCAAACCTTCGACTTCATCAGAGGATGTTTTTTAAGTAGGTACACATTTTGTGTAATTTGTCTTGAATTTTAGTTCTGCTTCATGGTATTATCTTGTGGTGCCTCCAAGCAGGGGTGCAACCTTGCTGTGATTGCTAACTAGATGCACAATCTTCCTTTCTGAGGCATTAATTACCATGGACCTTTCTTGAGAAAATATCACCGAGGTCAGGAACTATATAGCAGCCTTCCTCTTAGCTAATGGAAAGCCACTCTGAATATGTACCTATCACAAAATGGGGTAAAAACATTGCTTTACGTAGTATATGCTCAATCCTCAATGTTTGCTGAATGTTGTCTTTAGTACAAACTTAAAAGGGGGTAATATCTCTAAACACTAAAATATCCCTAAATTTTGTTGATTTTAGTTATACTTTACTTTTTAGGTAAATTATGAAGTACTCTCTAACAGATATGTTTGAATGGTGCTTATGTATTGAAAAAAGTCCTGAAATGTAAAGAACCACTGTAATTGGCTAATATTGTTTCATGATATAAAAAGAGAATCCTACAGGAATTTCTGTGTGAAACTCATAAATGATCAAAAAAATCTCTCCTCAACAGAAGAATGTCATATGGTGACATTTAAAAAAACAAAAAAACTTTACCTCCCTTGGATTTTTTGATGGGGGGAGGGTGAGAATGACAGACAGAATAACTGACATGGAAAAGAGGCAACACCAAAGGCATCCCTGAAAGAAATGGGAACTGACTCTGGCTGTTACCCAAGAGCAGTTGCCCCATGGGGAATCAAAACATCCACTCTGTGACCCTATCCCAGGGCCAGGGTCACTTACAACCCTTCTATGCAAATGTCATAGCACACTATGTGTGGTAGGAAATAGCTTTGTGTTTGGTTCATGGTCTTAAATTCCATTTCTTTTTCCCCCCCCTTCCCAAATTCTAATTCTCTAATCTCATTAGGGAAAAAATGCAAGAGTTCCCAGAAGTGTAAGAAAAATGTTGCTATTTTATCACATCAGGACTGCAGGCTGAATCAGTCTTCTCTGGCAAAAATCTATGAATGCCACTGGCAAATCTAGGGGAAAACGAGGAAGTAAACAGAGACAAAAATGATGACAGATTCAAAAGTCAACAATTAGGATACAGAAGGAACTGAAAACCTAAGGAAGGAAACACATACAAATGAAAAAATTCAAGTAACATTCAATCCTTCATAGAGTATATGCCTATTAAGTGCAGTCACGATCGCAGATGTTAACAATGAACTTTACCAAGACCCAGTTTTTAAAGATATTTCAGCTGACACCAGATACTGATTCAGAACTGGGATCCCAAAAAATCCCGATAATTATTTCTACCTCTTATAGTTTATCCTCACTTTCTTTTCCATAGACATTTCTCAAGGTACAGTTAGTTATTCCTATAGTTAGGTCAGCCCCCACCCAACTACCCAACTAGACCTTGGTTAACAATGCTTTCTATCTATACAAATATTCTTAAAGACCAAAAATACAGAGAAAGGTAACATTTCTAAATAATCTCTCCTCCCCCCTTTTTATTCTTTCCTTGGCCTAATACTGTATAATCTTTCGTTTTCTCTCTTAAATAATTATTCAGAGATAGAGAAAACACAAACTTGTTCCCAAAGCACACACCCTTATTCATAACCTAATCCTTGGCTTCCTTTACCATATGGATTATTTTGCTTTAATTTAGAAATCTCACTCTACTTCTTTTCCTTTAGCACCTTTGCTGCCCCCAAACTGCCCTCTCTTGCCTACTGTCAACTGCCACAGAATCAGAATGTTCTTAATCTTCCATCAGGACAGGAGGAGAGGGGGAGGGGAGTTGTGTTTACACCAGTTCCCTCCCTTTAGATCTCCCACAGACTGGCAGGCTGGGTCTGTAAGTTTTCTTCCTCAAGGACTGGCACCCAGGTAGCATCCAATGTTACTCGATTAGAAGGAAATAATGGATGAAGAATTTGAATTTGTAATTCCATCTGTCAATCTTACCATCATCCTGCTCTTATGTCAAATGACTTAATTTTGTCCTCTTCTTAATCTATTGTACGAAAGTGCAGAATTTACTTCCTGAGATTAAAAATTTTATTACAGATACACATAGGAAAAGGTGATATAAACACAGAGCAAGAAGAGATTTAAAGATGCTGGAGTAATGCTGCCACAAGGCAACAGACGACAACAGCCACCAGAAGCTGGAAGAAACAAGAAATGGATTCTTGAATTTCCCTCCATCCTTCCTCCCACCCTTACGCCTATCCCTGTTACTAGGGAAAAAAAAAAAAAAAGTATTCTCCCCTACAGCCTTCAGATGAAGCATAGGCCCTGCCAACACCTTGGTTTCAACCCAGAGATACTAATTTCAGGCTTCTGGCCAACAGTAATACGAGGAAAGAACTTTGTTGTTTTATGCTAAACAAAACACAACTTTTATGATGGGACATTTCAAACATACTTAGGGAATACTATAATGAACCCCGATTTATCCTCACCCAGCTCTAATAAGCATTAACTTATGGCCAGTTTTGTTTCATCTATAGCTCCATATCCCAGGCCCCTCATTTATTTATTGTTTAAAACCCATATGGATTATTTCTTTTACCCACACATTCCTTCTCAGACAAAAATCCTTAAAGAGTTACTACTTTTTTTTTTGAGACAGTCTCACTATGTTGCCCTCAGTAGAGTGCTGTGGCATCACAGCTCATAGCACCTCAAACTCCTGGGCTTAGGCAATTCTCTTGCCTCAGCCTCCCAAGTAGCTGGGACTAAAGGCGTCTGCCCCAATGCCCAGCTATTTTTTTGTTGCAATTGTTTAGCTGTGGTTTAGCTGGCTTGGGCTGGCTGGGTTTGAACCTGCCATCTTTGGTGTATGCGGCTGGCACCATAACTACTGTGCTACAGGCACCCAGCCAAGAGTTACTGCTTTTAATGATTCAATGAATTTAGTGAACCAAAACTGTATTTTAACATATTGAGGTTAAGTGAATTGGATGATTATAAATTAGCTTCAATAAAATGCACAAATGTATTTTATTTAAAAATTTTATTTTATACCTTTTTATTTAAAAAGTAAGAATAATTTATTTAAAAGTCAGAATAAGAATGTTTGAAATGTAATTTTGGTTACATATATTGTAATGATCAGGCTTTGGGATGGATAACAAAACATAGTAGATAGACAAATCCCCATTTTATAACTTGAGGGTAAAACAAAGTATGAAAAAATAAATGATTTGAGGAAAGGGAGGTTACTCTTTTAAAATAGTTGGTTTAGATTTTTTTTTTTTAAGATGGAGGTGAATTATGAGTGACCTTAGGCTGAAGAGAAGAAAACCTTTATGAGGGGCTCTAGCAGGGGTGGGCAATCTGTCACCTTTTGATTTCAAGATTGTTCTTTTTTAAGTAAGCACCAAAGGAGGCAAGAAAAGCTTCATCTTTCTCTACTGCACTCCTCCATATCCACATGCCTTGTCCTCAAGGCCCCAGGTTCCTTGTGTCCTCGTGTCCGCCATCCCCTGCAGAGCAACAGGCATAAGTGAGGTTAAGAGTTTAAGGAAACAGAAGAAAATGGCATTTGGAGGACAGAAGGAATGGCCTCAAATTTAATCTCTTCCTTTCAAAGAGAATGAAAGGTGTTAAGGATGACAGTAGATTCAATATACACTTTGGAGGCAGCAAGCAGCAGCATATGTTCAGAAAGGTTTACTGGGTGAGAGAATCATAAGAGAAGCTATTATAAACTGGTTGCATTGACCATACTGATATCAAGAGCCATCTCACTGACCTGGTTCTTTGACACTATTTCAATTCCAATCATTCATTCTTAATGCCTCTTCCGGCTTCCAGTGCTGGGTTGAGCCCCATTAAGTTTTATTTATAATTCATCCATTACTTTTCTTCTAGGTATAAACAAGAATTCTGCATGCATATAGGCATTCTTTTATTTTTACTTAACATACACTTACATAACGCTTACCACTGTCACATACCATTCTAAGCCCTTTGGAATGATGAATTCATTTAATTGAGAAGAGACATAATTGTCTTCCCCCAAATTAAAAAATCTAAATTGATTTTCAGCGTTTAAGAATGAATAGGTTCAGTTTAAAAATGGAGAGAACCACATTTTTATGAGATTTAAACATTTATAGGTGGGTTCCCAAGACATTCGCTGTCCTTACCTCACCTGCCAGTAAATCTGAGGAGGAGGTGTTGGTCGAAGAGATTTACAATGGCTTTGGGGATCTATTTACAGTCCTCACAACAACTTTTATGTTTTTCGGTGAAATCAAAAATATTCACCTCTCATATTAAAGTTGAATACTTCCAGTTGAAGCTAATAATCTGCTTCACTATGAGATTTCCTATCCCTTACTGGCAAACAAATGAGAAAGTCACCTTAAAATTCCCCTATGGTTACCTTAAAAAAAATAAACTTGTCCTGACTGCAAAGAAGATCAGCTTTGTTTAAGTTTAAGGGGTTCACCCATCTCATATTTCAATCATAGGCTTCCTAAGTAGAATTCAGTCCTTATACACCCAACACAACTCAAAAATTTTGACACGTATTTCAGCATCTTTGGCCCACCTCAAACATGTGCAAATGGTCTTCCCATACAATTAAAAAAATATCAGCGGCACAAGTCACATGGACGCCTCATTTCATAGTACCTAAATCCCAAGAAAATACAGTTTTCAAACAAACACACATAAATCACTATTTTAAATGCACCAAGGAGCCTCTACTTAAAGAAGTTTCAAAATGAGTATTCTTAGAAATAATTTTTACAAATAATCACATCTTTATCACTAGTTAACTCAGAAATGTCATGGATTATCACTCTCATTATGCCAGGTAAATTTTATCAACACAAGCGTAACTCTCCAATTTATGCAATCTACCTATTACAACATTAGAACTCAAAGTAGTAGTGACTTTTTTTACAGAACCTGGTACTAAAGATGCTCAATATTTACTTAAAAATCAATGGGGCTATTTTAACTTTTGGACAATTTCTTTACCTTTACTCAACTACAGTTACAGGTAAACAAACCTTGGGCATTTTATACCTGAGCAGAGAGATCACAGTATATCATGTAGCTGGTACAGTATTATCCTATATCAACAATTATAACATCACCAATAATTGTTATAAAGGAAAACTCCACACTAAACGACTTCTCTTAATTTTTATTGAACTTTCTGCGAGGTGTTGTTTCCAAACACAAGGGAGGGATGGCTAAGGAAGCTGAAGGCTCAACAAGCTCGATTTTCAAACCTGTACCCTGGACTACAACCACTATCCGCAAAATGCCAGGGGCATTAATTAAAACCTGGGAAAACTGAAGACCTTGGATTGGGTTTCTTCCCCTCAAAAAATCTGCAAAACTAAGATGTGATTAGTCATGCATCACTACAATACTGCAGGAAATCAATGCTGTGGCTCCACGCTGATTTAGACTTGAGAAGGGAGTACGTGTTTCCCACCTTCTCACCCTTTCCTTTCTTTCATTTTTTCCCCCCTAGGCCTCGTGACTTGGTACAGCAGCATTTTAGGAGAGAACAAGAGAAGCGAGCAGCGGGGTCATTAGGTTTTAGGGTTTGGCTAGTGAGGGGAAAATGTAGACTGGAGATGGGTAGCTGCCTACACAGCCCCAGGCCACCTATGCCTGTGACACCACCAATCCATACCCTAACCTCGCTCCTTTTCCGTGTATTGCCCAGATGCCGCCGCCAGGCCGAGCTTGTCCTTCTGCACCTCAAGGTTACAGGACCGAAGGGCGCGTAGTGCAGCGTAACAACCCAGATGAGCGGCAGGCACTGCACCCGGTGCGCAGGCCGCCAGTCGCACCCGCCCCCAGGCCCCACTTCACCTCGTACGCTGGAACTGGAAGACAGACTCATGGCGCCGTCGTTTGCAAGGCGTGTGCACCGGATACTGGGCACAAACCAGCTCGCGCAGACAGCGGGAGCCAAGGTGAGAAAGGCGTCCTAAGGGCACCGACAACAGCCTGTTACCACGCAGGCGCCGCGAGGAGCAGAAAGCACGTGTGCGAGAGATCGCCCCCAGTTGATTCTGGGCATGCGTAGAGCTGTGTCCGAGGCCTTAAGGAAGTGGAGTCTGGATTTTGACAGCCGCGGGGTGGGAGGGGGCGGGGGGACTTTAGAGAGGAAGCCACTGAGTTTGCGCAACCCAGAGGGGCGGGGCCCTGGGAACCGAGAGTCTAGGTTAGATTTTCTGTCTCTTCCCGGTATCCGTGTTTCTGGAGGCTGAGGCAGGTGCTACTAGGGCCCTTACCTTAATCAAATACCTACGATTTTACACCAAATTTTCTTGCTCAGTTCTTGTTTCATTTTACCTGCAAGACAAGGTCCAGTTTCATATAAAATCCCAGTGGCAGACATGTAGGCATCAGTGATTGAGTCCTACACATGAACCTCTAGTTTCCGGCGTGCATCCATTCTTCTGCCGTTCACCTTGTTAGGCATCAACTCAGAACCTTAAAACCTGCGCTATCTAAAGGTCGAGTGGGGAGAGAAAAAGACCTAATTTTCTTTTTTTAAAAAAATTAGGTTTCTCATCCTGAAATCACTGTGGGTTCCAAAGGTTTGATATATACACATATACCCTAGCGGCTTACAGGCAGCAATTTGGGAAGAGGCGCAAGGATTAATTTGAAGAGTGTTTTGAAGTCGTGTCTTCTAACCAGCTGCCTCTTTTTATTTCTGTTTTTGTGTGCAGGGTAGCAGCTGGCTGCAGTTAAGGGTGCACCGCTACTGCCTGCCGCGTCTCCAAATACCTGACTTCTCACACTCTGAAGCCCTGGAACCTTTGGTCCCGCCGCGGTACACGCTCAAAAGCGCATTGAACGAATGAAGGCACAACTGCACCGGCCGTACTCTAATAGGGTCTGGGCGAAGAGGCCAGCGAATGCGCCGGCCCCATCCTTGTCGCGGTCCGTAGGCCCCAGCCGAACCGCTCGCCCGCCCCACCGCGGGGGTCCCGTCGGGCGGCTTCTGGGCATGCTCAGTAGCGGCGGCGGCCTCGGGTCGCGCAGTCGGAAGCTCACGCCGCCGGCGGCTGTGCAGGCGGCGCTGACGCGCGCGCGGCAGCTGAGGGGACTGGAGGACGGCGGGAGGGGGCGGGGACGCGGGAGGCGGGGCCGCCGTCGCCGTCTGGGCCCGGGGGAGCGCGGGGTGCTGCTGCTGTAGCCGCTGAACTGCTAGGTTCCGTCTCCTGGGCAGCGCCGGGGGCGGCGGCCGCGGCGGCGAAGGAGCGGCAGCCGGGAGCCGCGCTCCGCCGAGAGTTGGGCAGGGGAGCGCCCGCGCCTCCGCGGCGTCATGGGCCCCCTCCCCGGGCCTCAGCGGGCACCAGTCGCGGGAATCCCCGGGCCTCCTCTCTCCCGAGCTTGAGCGACCCCCGGCTTCTCCGGCGCCCCCTCCCTTGCCGTATTTTTGCCTGCTCTCGCCGCTGCTACTGCTTCTACTCTCCGTTATGGCAACAGAGCCGCCATCCCCCCTCCGGCTCGAAGCGCCCGGCACCCCAGAAATGCGGACCCCGCCAGCGAACGAGGACAGCCCCGAGGACAGCCCCGAGGACACCACGCAGCCGGCGGGCAGCAAACTCCGTTTCCTCAACGGCTGCGTGCCCCTCTCGCATCAGGTGGCCGGGCACATGTACGGGAAGGACAAAGTGGGTAAGTGAGGGTGGCACGGGGCTTGCCGCGCCCCTTCCGCCTCCGTAAGCCCCCTGGCCGGCAGAGGCAACCTGGCGCTCCCGGGCCGGCCTAGACCCCTGCTCCCCACCGCGGTCTGCAGGCCGTCCCGTGGCCCCTTCCGCTCTCCCCTGTAGCCTCGCGGCGGGTACAGAAGGGGCTCGGAAAGCGGGGTTGTTGAGGGTGTAAGGCGTCAGACTGGCAGCAAGGATTTCGGGGAGAGGCATGCCCGGTCTCACTCGCCCCCAGGGAGGGTGGTTGTTGATTGGAGACGGTGTTGTTAGCAAAAATAAGGAACTACATTTTTACTGGACGGGGAAGTAAATTCTCTCCTGAGCACAAGATCTGTTTATTATAGGCAAGTAGCTATTGCAAAAGAAAAGGAATGAAATGCAGATGATGCTAATCTAGTAATTCTCTGCTGGGTGCAGCTGCATAGCTGGAGGGAAATTAAGAAAAACAGCCCCTCCTTTTTAGTGGTGCGGTGGGGGGGGGCGCCTGTTAGTTTATCTGGGATCTCTCCCTACCCCTGGAGGTTTTCTGGTGTGTCCTCCGTTTCTCTGGGAGGCGTGGTTCCAGTAGTGCAGAAACTCGGATTAAGAGTATGAAATACACGTTGTACCAGAATGGTATACAGATAAAATATTCAGTTATTCTTGTTCATTTATCATGACCTTTGTAATATATTTTGTGAATTCACTACTTTTAAAGCCTATCACAGTTTAGGAACTGCAATTCACTTAGCTTACTTCCAGTGATTTTCTGGGCCATGATTATCTGAGGAGTCAGATGGATGAGTATTGCTGATCTTTGACCTGGAAGAGCCTCTAGGGATAATTCAGTTTATGCTGGTAAGGTGATACTTACATATTTAGATGAGGTAGCTGAGGGTAAGCCTAGTGAAGTGACAAGCCTAAGCTCACACAGCTACTATGTGTTAGAATCACGAAACCAAGAATTATATCTTGGAGTACTATTTTTTCCACCTTGTATTGTTCTTATAAAAACAATTCAACTCAAATGGATGAGTATAGTTTGAATGTTGAAAATTAGGCATTATATGATCTTGGCTGTTTCTGTACCTTTTTCCTAACTAAATTGTGAATTCCTTGAGGTTAGGGATTAAATATTATTTATTCGGATTGCCTTGTACAGAGATTGGGACTCAACATTAGGAAATGTTGAAAGAGTGAAAATTAGCAACTCTTTTTGTACAAAGGTACAGAATAATCAGTGTTCACAAGGTGCTTAGCATAAATATTTCCTCCTGTGTTTCTGTTGTCTGGTAATGAGATTTTGAAAGTGCTCATGGGGTTACTGTTAACACAGGAATCCTTTTTGATTTATATTAATAAATTGTGATGATAATGTTCCTAATAATATTCTAGATGCCTGAAAAAGTAATTGTGTCTCTATTGATTTATATGCAAAGGAGAATAAATAATCCCAACAAAGAAAATCTTAGTGATGATTGTCATATAAGACCATAACCACTGCTTATTAACGTGTGTAATAGTGATTCTATTCAGAGAATTATCTCCACTTAATTGCACATGTCCCCAGAATGTGACTTAAAGCTACATTGTAGTGTCTGAAAGTAAATTTATCACCCAGTTTGCCTAATTAAAGGAGTAGTTTAGGTTCCAAAAGTGTCCCTTAATTATTGTATTCAATTTAAAAATAAACATTTTTTTTCCAGTTTTGTAAGGTTCTTTTGACTTGAGACTGTCTTTGTGACACCAAGTAAAAAGTCTAGAACATATTGTCCTAGCAATCTTAATATGTATTTGCCAAATTTAATTCTCAGGTATTTACACAATCCTGAATATATTATTGTTAGTAAAAGGACACCTGAGTAATGCTAATCTTCCTTATTCATAAAATGCATAACAAGATGGTCAGTAATTCAAAGTTCAACAATTTATTATGTCTCTTCACTATCATGAATCATGTATAGTTTAAAGTACATCATTTGGATTATACTTTGGTCTGTCAATTACAGGCACAATGTTGTGTCAAAAAAAAAGTTCTCAGATATGCTTTGTTAAAGACATTGTGTGGGTACTTGTTTTTGTTTTTTTTTTAAATTTTTGTTACTATCATTAGGTAACAAGGATTTTTCAATTTAGGATTAATATCTTACCTATTTCTAGAAAGGATTTATTGGCTTTGTTAGTTTAAAAACTAAAAATATGGAACTGGATAGAATTAAGGTGCTAGAACAGAGAAACCTATCTTGGTATATAGCTAAGTCATGAGAATATTAGTAGTCCTGATATCAGAGTTATACTTTATGTTCTTCACTGGATTCATTTCATCAAAGTGTGTTTCACTCTTACTTCTAAGGTTATAAAGTGTTTGGTTTTTTAAAATTGTAAAAGTAGTACTTTTATCTTTTAGGAAAAACTTCATTTTAAATAGTGCCGCCTCTTTCCCTACTCATTCGCCTAGCCCTGGTAACTATTTCCTGTCCATCAGTTTAGGACTTACTTTCTGGGCACATAAACACATTAACATCATTCTGATTTTTCATACAAATAATCTGTCAACTACTGTCTAGCAACTTTTCTTAGTCTATATTATATCATGTAGTATTCCCACATTGTTGTACTTATGATATACTTCATTCTTTTTAAAAACTGTGTTATATTCTTTAGTGTGGCTGTATCATAATTTAACTATTTTTCAACTGGTAGATGTTTAGACTTTTCACCATTGTTTTGCTATTAAAATAGTGTACATATTAAACATTTGTGTACATTATAACATAACTTGCACATTGTAACTGGTTTCTGTAGGAAGCTTTTACAAAAGTGTAATAGCTATTTAAATTCCCAAAGTGCACCAAAATTAGTTTAAAATCCTTTTTTCTATTAAAAAGAAATAGGCTAGAGTGCAGTGTTGTGATCATAGCTCATTGTAACCTCAAACTCCTGGGCTCAAGTGGCCCCCCCCTTTGCCTTCCATAGTGCTGGGATTATAGGGGTGAGTGACTTTTGCTGTTTTAATATTTAATATGTAGTATGTACCATTAATTTCTTTCAAAAGTTCTTGAAGTTTTAAACAAATGGTTGAAATCTGGTATTTTGTATTTTAAGCCAATTTAGGATGTACAAATGAAGTAGTGTATAGGGCAAATAAGGATTTAAACTATAGTTATTGTGGGGTGAAGAGCCAAAACTATTCTGAATTATTAGTTTATTCTTATTAGATATTCTCTAAAACTAAATTACTTTAAATAACTTCAAATTTATTGAAAGTTGTAATAACAATAGAGAGAACTTCACATTTCACTAAATTTGTTTTATTATCTATCTCTGTGAATCTTATTTTTTTTTTTTTTTTGAGACGGAGCCTCAAGCTGTCACCCTGGGTAGAGTGTCGTGGCATCACAGCTCACAGTAACCTCCAATTCCTGGGCTCAAGCAAGTCTCCTGCCTCTGCCTCCCAAGTAGCTGGGACTACAGGCGCCCGCCACAACGCCCGGCCATTTTTTGGTTGCAGCCTTCATTGTTGTTTGGTGG
>CAUYRH010027654.1:0-31576 GCA_963574655.1 Perodicticus potto | reverse complement strand
GGCTGGACAACTGCTGAGGAGACACCTGTGCCTCAGTGTGTCCTTCACTTTACACTTAGGACTAAATGTGGAACCCCCATTTCCTATGCCTAGGTCAGTTTCTTGTGAATTTCCTAGGCCTCAATTCCATGAATGGACTGTATCCATTCATTGATACATTCATTCACCTTGCCCACCCCCCCACCCCCCGGCGGAAGGGACCGTGTTCGTTCGTTTCCTGGCCATGTATACCCTGAGACTAAAGGCCTAAAGGAGGAGACGGGGAAAGACTGGGAGAGGAACGGAGAGAGCTTCTCTCTCCCCACTTGAATTCTCTCCCTCTACCAGGAGTTTTAGTGTTTTCTGTATTCTTTTCTGTAAATAAATTCTGTCTTACCACTGGGGGGTGGGGGGGGAATAATGTAATGAAGAATAATAAAATACATGTATTTAAATTCAAAAAAAAAATAAAATAAATATGGTTTGACCCTACCAACCCTCGTGTTGAAGGTTGGCTCTAGTGTGGCAATGTTGAGAAGTGGAACATTTACCACATGGGGCCTAAAGGGGTCATGTGGGTCTGGGGGCACCAGTCCTACAGGTAGACTGGTTATATTACTGTTGTACTGGGTTCTTGTTCTCAGGAGAATGGATTAGTTCTTGTGGGACAAGGTTAGTTCTCTAGAGAGCAGACTGGTGTAAAACAAGTCAGCCTCTTTTGCTCCCTCTCCCTTATCCACAGCCACTTTCCCTTCCACTTCTCCACCACACTATCATGCAGCCAAAACAAATTTCTTTATAAATTACCCAATCTCAGATATTCCCTTACAGCAACACAAAACAGACTAAGACACCATAAGTGTAAAAGAGGAAGCAGAGAAGACAACCAAAAGAAAAAGAATCATAAAAATAGAGGAAGAGAAAGAGAGGCTTACTAGTTATCATAAAACTTAAAATAAGGCCAGGCACTGTAGCTCATGCCTGTAATCCTGGTACTCTGGGAGGCCAAGATGGGTGAATTGTTTAAGCTCAAGAGTTCTAGACCAGCCTGAGCAAGAGCAAGACCCCATCTCTACTAAAAATATAAAAACTAGCCAGGCATTGTGGCGGGTGCCTGTAGTCCCAGCTACTCAGGAGGCTAAGGGAGAAGGATCACTTGAGCCCAGCAATTTAAGGTTGCTGTGAGCTATGATGCCATAGCACTCTATTGAGGGCAACAAAGTAAGACTCTGTTTAAAAATAATTAATTAATTTAAGTAAATTTAAAAAACAACATGAATTCCAAATCTACCTTTGCTATTTATTAGTGATTCAAAACATATGGAAAAACATTGTTTTCAAAGGCAAGAATGTATCTAAGTGAAGATTTACCTGTGTCAAATATGTCAAGCAGATTAACCAAAGTTTCAAAAGCTGCAAGTCGCACACTGCTGCCTTCATCCCTGGAAAGTTCTATTAATTCAGGGAGCACCACACTTTTTGTTAGTTCTGTCCTGCACAATAAAGTAATAAAATAAATCAGATCAATATATTTATAGCAAGAATTTGCTAGAAACAAGCACTGGGCTATGTGCTATAGAAAATATGAAAAATCATAAAGATATTGCTCCTGCTCTCCAGGCTTACAGTTGGAAAGCATCATATAAACATAAGAAACAGTAATTTCTCAATTATTTCAACCAATCCTACTCCTCCCAGCATAATATGGTTACCTACAGAAGTAACAGAATATCAACTTTATAAATTATAATACAGTTTTCCCTTTTAAGCAATTTCAGCAAATAATCTGGACTAACTAGAAAAACCCAAATAAAATCTTTTATCTATATTTCAGGGAATAAATTATTTTTCCATTTACCTAAAATTTTATATTATAATAACTAATCTCTACATAGAAGAACAATATATGATACTAGATGTTCCACCTGAAAGAATAAAACACAATATAAATGCTTTTAAGGAATATATAACATTTATAATAGGGAGTATATAATATTTACAATAATCACAAATAGTTCTTTTTCAACACTTTAATCTCTTTCTGCATATTCCTCGTGACAATATGCAACTGCAATGACATAAACACTCTGATAAAGGGGAAGCTTATGAACTGGCCATTTTCTTGGGTACAAGATGGAAGATGGCGTCATTATAATTGACAGAAGATGTTGAAAGAGTCCCAGAATGATAGAGTCATTAAGAGCTGCAGAAAGGGGCGGCGCCTGTAGCTCAGTGAGTAGGGCGCTGGCCCCATATACCGAGGGTGGCGGGTTCAAACCCAGCCCCAGCGAACTGCAACAAAAAAAAGAAAAAAAAAAAGTTGCAGAAAGCTTAAAAAAAAATCAGGGCAAAGCTCAAAGACTCTTAAGACAAATGCTGTCAAGTAGAACTTTCTGGAATGATGGAAAAGTTTATTATCTTTTATCTTTGTACTGCTCAATAGGGTAACCACATGTGGCTGCTAAGCATCTGAAATAAATTCAGTATGACAGAAGAGCTGAAGTTTTAATTTTAATTTTATTTAATCTAAATTTAAACACCCACATGTGGCTGGCGGCTACCATATTAGACCGCATGGCTTAAAGACACGAACTTGAGCAATTGGAGAGACAAAAAATGTTTTGAAGAGATTAATCTAGATCACACAGAATCGGACAGCAGCATTACCAATAGTTTATAAGCATTCACCAAATACTGGTCACAGACAGGGGAGGTAAAGGAGCAAAAAATGAAAGAACATATCCAAACGTTGTACAAATTAGTTTCATATCAATTTTGCTCAGAATATATTTGTATACTCCCAGATATCCTTGAATTTATTATCTATGAAAGAAAACAGTTTAAAATAAAGTCTTTCATCTCTATTTACAGTCAAAAGTCATTTCAATTCAATCTTTCAACAGATTCTATCTTTTTCTAAAATATTTTAAGTCAAGCAAATTAAACTTACCTTAAGGTATTAAAAATGAAAATAATCAAAATTAATCTTTCATTAATTATTTTTGGGGTTCATATTTTGTTTGTTTTTTTAAAATTTCGATCTCTTTCAAATTTCTAGTTTTAAACATTTATTATTTCCCTTATTTAGTACTTGTTTCTCTGTATTTATTAATAACTATTTATTAGAATATTTCTTAGTGCTGAAGACAGGGAAAGTGAATAAATTAAAATCTGTATCTCAACAGTAGTTTCTAAGGACATGTCAGTTTCAAATTACCAATTTATATGAGGGCTTCCTTATTTCCATCTAGGTTAAAGCCACTAAGAACTACTTTATTAGACATTAAAACTGCATTGTTGTATGTTCATTATCAAAATTTAGAAAATATAAAAAATATGAAAGATAAACTAAAAACATCTGTAACATTCAGAGAAACTCTATAAGTTTTGATTAATCTATAATCCAAAGCCTTCCAGATTTTCATTTCATTCATATTGTGCACATCATCTTTGGGCTTTAATTTCATTGTTTGTGAAAAACAAGTGACAATACTGTCTAACAGGACATCTGTGAAGATAGTAAGCTCATATACGTAAAGTGCTTACCACAGTACCTGTTGTAAGTACATTGAATAAACATTGTATTTATTCTATTTGCCAATAATTTTATAAATTTTGACATAAGCATCTAGTCACTTAGAACCGTTTCTAATAGAATATAGAATAAGCCAATAAGGAGAATACGCAAAATGTTGATATATCTTATAGAACTCACAAAGATTGTAAGTTTATGTTTCTCTCAGCACAACATGAAGATACTTCCTGCACCTTTGCCAATAATGCAAGATTTCTAATTAACTTTTACAATTTCATTGGCAAAAGTAGTTGACTTGTTTTTGCCAATATATCACATTGCTGAATAACTGACTACTTAGTTAACTCTCCTGCCAAACTCTAAGCACTTTCAAGAAAGGATATTTTCTTCACTATTACATCATATAATACATTGCTTACCTATAGTAGTTGTTCAATACATATTCACTAAGTGAAATCAACCTCTTTGTATGGTGCTAGTGGCTAATGTTTATTAGCTACTTGTTTATCTTCTTTATAAAGTTTATGTTCCTTTGCCCAACTGTCACATTCTAAGTTTAAGAGATAATGGCAGACCATATATTATTCAAATATTTGTCCTCTTTCATTAGTTTTTCTTAGTAACTGTATTGAATAATTTTTTTCAGGAGATACATATAGGCTAAATATTGCCTAAACAAGTATATTTATTAGAATATCTTTCTCCTGCCTTCACATGTAAATCCCACACTAGCTAAGGCAGAATTCTAAGTCATGCTCCTTTCCACTAAAAACCTTTCTGATATTTAAGATTCTAGAACAGAAATCTGAGAAAAGCTTGATTCTATTATCTTTGTAGAAGCCAGTTTTGTCAACCTAGATGTCAGTAATTACAATCTAACCCTTCATGATGTTATAAGGGAGTAAAATACAGGGTGATGGGCAGTAAGATGAATAAAATGGCAGCTGGCCCAGCTAGCCAACCAGGAATTCTAGGGTCTAGCTGTATGATAGAAATTTACCCAGGTGTTGCCTAAGCTCAGGTACCATCTGATGGTAGGCTGTGTGCTCCAGCTTAAAAACTAATGAAGATGATTCTGAGTTCTATGGTTGGCCAGGACCACAGGACAAGAGCAGCGATTCAAGAAGTTTCTCATTTGTTTGCACTTTTTTCCATTGACCTCCAAGGAGACTGGGCCTAAAGAAACACTGGCAGCCCAGTCATCTCCAACTCCCTTTTTATAAAACGAAAGTGGCTTCCAGCATTCTTGCTCAGCCCTCAACTACACGTTCCCCCTCTGCCAGCAGCCTTCGGATCTGACAAAAGTCATAAATGTGGATACAGGACAAAAACCAATCATCAATCCTATTACATCTGAATCTGAATTACTGTGATGGTTTATCGTATTCTCTAAAATACAAAAATATTAAAACATAGGCATCCATAAAGTTCATGTGCAATTTAAGATAACTGCCTATTTTATGGACACTTATAGAAAGATCTTAGCTTAAAGATCTTAGCTTATTTGATTAATATCGCCTGCTATTTGATGAATTCCTTTAATCTTCAGAGCCAGGCCTTCAAAGAAGTTCTCTTCCACCTTGCTTCTAATTATTGCATCTGGGTCATATGAGATGATCACTTACTTCATCATGAATATCAGCTGTTTGTAAGTTAGGTCACTCTTTCCTTCACGACATATCTAGTATCCCGTCCATTAAAAAATTCATACATTCATCCTTTTCTTCTGAATTCTGAAGAGATAATTCATCTTCCAAGTTACCGACTGACTACAGTTTTCAAGCAGTGCTTAACGGTTTACTATGCTTACTTGAATTTTTCTATTCAATTTTTAATTTCCTTTAAAATATTTACTTTTTAACTAGATTTTTTATTTTCTTTTTCCTCAGCAACTTTTTCACTATGTCATATCATCAAATTTTCAATCTCATTCTATGGTAGGAAGGTTTTCTATAATAGAATTTTGTTGAAACAGGTAGATGTCATTTAATTTTCTATAGGACTCAATTTCAATTTTTATTTGGTTTTCTTGGTTGTTACTAGCTGTAGTGAAGAAAAAACAGGTAAAATAAATCCCCTATTTATAGCACACACTTACTGATGCGTTTTGATGCTTACTGATGCTGTGAAACTCCTGGGAAACTGTCATCACAATCAAGATACAGAATGTTTCCAACATTCTCAGAAGATTCCACAATCTGCCTCTGACAAGAGCAAACATGGATCTGCTTTTTTTTTTTTTTAATTTTTAAAAATTTTTTCATGGATCTGCTTTTTCTCACTGTGTATTAGTTAGCATTTATCATACAGTATATATTCTTTTGTCTGGCTTACTTCCATTAACATCCTGACTTTGAGATTCATCCATGATGTAATATTGCATGTAACATCATTACTTTCTTTTTTTTTTTTTTTTGAGACAGAGCCTTACTTTGTTGTCCTTGGTAGAGTGCGATGGTGTCACAGCTCACAGCAACCTCAAACTCTTGGGCTTAAGCAATTCTTTTGCCTTACCCTCCCAAGTAGCTGGGACTATAAGGCATGTGTCACAACACCTGGCTATTTATTTTTTATTTTTTTGGCTGGGGCTGGGTTTGAACCCGCCACCTCCGGCATACGGGGCCAGCGCCCTACTCCTTTGAGCCACAGGCGCCGCCCACCATCATTACTTTTTATTGTTAAATAGTATTTCATTGTATGAACATAGCACATTTTGTTAGTCCATTCACATGTTGATAGCTATTTGGATTCCACAAATAAAGCTGCTATAAACCTGTGTATACAATGAAATTGTGGTGTAGACCCGTAGCTTCACTTCTCTTAGATAAATACTTGACAGTGGAATAGCTGGGTCACACCGCAGATAGGTGCTTAGCTTTTCAGGAAATGTCAGTTCTCCAAAGCCTTTCCACCATTTTACATCTGCACAGTGTATGGGAGTTGCAATTTGCTCCAGGCTTTAATCAACACTTAGTATTGACAGGTTTTTCTGTTTATTCATTCTAGTGAGTGCGTAGTAGAACCTTATTAACTTGTTTATCCCTTTATGATTAAGGATACTAAACATCTTTTCACATACATTTTGGCCAATATGTGTTATATCATCTCTTATGACAAGTTTGTTTAATGTGCTGCTAATTTCTTAACTGGGTTGTTTGTAAGAGTTCCGCATTTTGATTTGGAAGGGTTCTCTATATATTCTGGGTACAAGTCACTTGTCTGATACATGTACCTGTGTTACTAATTGCTTTTCCATTATGGGCTTCATTTTTTATTTTAAAGAGTAAAAGTATTTTTATAAAATCTAATTCATCACACTTTAACTTAAAGTCCATGATTTTTAATTAAATATCCTTTTATTAATCAAAAGTGACAAAGATAATCTCCTGTATTTTCCTCAAGGAGTTTTATAGTTTTAACTTTGTATTTAGATCTATAATAGATTTCAAATTTGTTTTTATGCAATGTGAGGTGAGGACCAGGGCCCATATTTTTTCTTTTATTAATATCTAGTTATTCTAGTGCAGGATTGTGAAAAGATTTTCTTTTCCTTCTTTAATTGCTGCAACGCTCTCTCTTTTTTTTTAATTAAGTCATCTGTACATAAATCATACATACATTTATGCCATTATGGAATTTGATGTATTGATTATTTGTACAAATTGGAGTGCTTACATGCTACTAATCAACATAGCTTTCACCTTATTTACCCAATTATGGCATTAAGACATTTGTGTTCTACACCTGATAGAACACAAATTGTTCTATCTATCACAAATTGTTCCAACTTGGACTTGCTGCAACACTCTTTTGAAGATCAACTGGTCATATATGTATAGGTCTATTTCTAACTGTCTCTTCTATTCCTTTAATCTATATGTCTCTTTTCCCAACATTACATTCTTTTGATGACTGTAGCTTTACTAGTATTACTCCAAATCTTGGAATCAGGTCATGTAAGTCCTTTGTCTCTCTTTTAAATTGCTTTGACTATTCTATATTATTTGCATTTCCATATAAATTGTAGAATCAGCCTTTTAATTTCTGCAAAATAGTGCAACTTGATTGAGATTGCATTAAAGTATAGGACAAATTTGAGGTGAAATGACATTTTACCAACAGTGAGAATAATGAGTCTTATAATCTATTAATATGGCACATGTCTATCTGCTTTCGAAAATTTTCTCTTAAAACTATTCTGTACAGCGACACAGAAAAATGCCCATCAGAGTACATTTGGACCTCCGTTTCCACACATTCCACATTCGTGGATTCAACCAATTGTAGATGGAAAATATTTAGAAAAAATATAGCCTGGGCATGGTGGCTCACTCCTATAATAGCACTCTGAGAGGCCAAAGCAGGTGGATTGCTTGCGCTCAGGAGTTCGAACCCAGCTTGTGCAAGAGTGAGATCCCTTCTCTTAAAAAAAAAAATAGCTGGGTTTTGTGGTGGGCACCTATACTCCCAGCTACTTAAGGGGCTGAGGCAAGAGGATCACTTGAGCCTAAGAGTTTTGAGGCTGCTGTGAGCTATGATGCCACGGCACTCTATGAAGGAGACAAAGCGAAACTCTGTTAAGAAAGAGAGAAAGAAGGGGGAGGAAAGGAGAAACAAAGAGAGAAAGGGAGAAAAGAAAAAGGGAGAGAAAGAGAAAGGGATAAAGAGAGAGGGGAAGGAGAGAGGGAATGAGAGAAAGAGAGAGAAAAAAATAATTAGAAAAAAAATCTACATCTGTACTGAACAAGGATAAACTTTTTTATAGACTTTTTATCACTATTCCCTATACAACATAGTATAACAACTATTTATACAGTATTAATATGGTATTATTGTATTAGATATTGCAAGTAATCTAGAGATGGTTTTAAGTATATGGGAAGATGTAAGTAGATTATTTGCAAATCCTATACCATATCAAGGATTTGAGCATCTGTGGATTTTGGTATCCACTGTAGATCTTAAAACCAATCCCCCATGTATACCAAGGGACAGTTCAAATCACATGTGAAATGATCCAATTCTATAGCCAGAAGAAATGCTACAACTATATTCTAAGCATCATTCATATTGGGACACTTTCCCCTCCTGGACCTAGGTGTATACAATGATAACTAAGTAACTCAAGTGAGAAGAAAAAAATAACTGAAAGTCTACCGCAATGATAAACATATTCTCCTTTACCTTTAGTCCAGATATACGAGGAGGTACTTGTTATGACCATTATTAAAGATCACATAACGTGTAGCCTTTCAATGACATACTTTCATGGAATATAGGAACAGGATATGCTTGCCTGACAATCCCAAAATAAGACTATGGCATACGGAACTGAACATATACTTACCCAATGCCTTGAGCTATATTTTCTAATTGCCGGCACATACAAGATCGAACTTCATAATCTACATCTTGACAAAGTGATTTTACCAAGGGAAGTATTTCTCTTTTAATGCTGACAAAGCAGAGGAAAGAAACATGCAAATGGATGTTTCAGAATAATAATATTTTCAAACAAATTTTTAATCAAAATCTTATCTTAAAAAATACTTTAATATAAAATTTTAGAGTTTGCAATGTGTTTTTACATAGGTTATTAAATTTGGATGTTATCATCAGCTATTTGTGCCTATGCGACAGGGTCTTTTTAAAATAATGGTTAACTTTGGATTTGTAGTTGAATGTCTGTAGCTAAGATAAAATGCTGTGTCAGTGTAATACACATTTTTCTAGCAAACATCAACCAAAATATCCTTCAAGTTTATATTTTACTCTTCTGTCACAATTACCTATGTCATTCTTTCCCTTTGATATTTATCATATGAGCAAAGAGTAGCATATGAATTATAAATATGCTCTACAAAAGTCAAAATAAGACAAATTACTCAAAATAAATTCATAACAATAATGTAAGAAAGCAGAAATTCTATCTTTGTGCCATAATTACTGTTTTGGGGAGTAAATTATAAGATACTGCCCTTTATCCTCAAAAGCACACTTGGTATGAAATGGTAAAAGACTAAAATGAGAAGTAGAAAAAAAGTTAACCTTATCGATTTTGAAAAGCCATGAGTTTGAGAAGAAATGTATCTGAATAAGTAGACTCCTTTCTGAGAATTCAATAACATTAAAATAACTAAACTTTATACACAGTATAGCACAATACAAATCTGATGCAAATGTTAATCATAGAGTCATTACACATTTTAAAACAATAGGATAAAACAGACAAAAATATATATAAATATACAAATACTTACGTATGGGCTTCAAATTTGTTAGTCAATTTTCCTAAAATTTTACAACTAACTAAACGAGACTGGACAGTTTGGGAAAGCTGTGCCTTGGAGACAAGGGGACTCAAAATCTAAAGAGAAAAGATTTAGAGAACAAAGTCACCAAGTTTTAAACATTCTTGCCGCAAATGTCAGTTCTTTTCTTCAGTGAGTATCTTAATGTTCTAAATTTTTAAAAGAACCTAAATTATAATTTGAAACGTATGATTTTTCATAACCTGGATCACTTTATCTTCTATTAAAGGTAAGAAGTTATGCAATTAAAAACAATTAGGAACAAAACACTGAACTAAAGTTTATGGAGAATTCTGCAATGGTCTGCGTGTACAGAAAAAAGTGTCATTTTGAAATATTTATTTTAAAAAGAAAAAGGCACAAGTTACCAGATATCCTAAATTTATTTTACCCTTGAAAGATTACAGGTTCAAATAAATCATATTATGTAGTTCCATCATTTGAATATAACAACCCAAGTCTGACACTATATTATGTATATACTGGCCACTCAAAAACTCAACAGCATAGATATACTGTAAAAAATAAGCAGGCTCTGATTCTACTCCGAGTTCTGTAGTTTGTCCAAATAATCTTGCTATTTCTTATCTCCAGGTTTCTCATCTATTTAAATGAAAATTAAAATGGTATACTAAGATCTCTTTAAGTTCTAAAATTCTATGATTTTATTAAAGGGTCAAATGATTTGTCGTCTCTCCACAAAGTATCCAGAATTACTGGGGGATACTGAGAAGTAATTCAGAATTACTGAACACATAATGAAAAATATAATTTAAAAGTGAAAGGTTTGCAATAAAATAAAATAAATAGTAATTTCTTTTTATTGTTGGGGATTCATTGAGGGTACACAGAACCAGGTTACACTGATTGCTTCTGTTAGATAAGGACCCACTTATATTTGTATACTGCCCCCAAAAGATGTACTATACTCCTTGGCCCACCCCACCCCCTTCCTCCAACCTTTTCTCAGCTCTCTCCAATATATGGTATTCTGGAGTAAAAATTATATTCTATTGTATATCACTCTTTAAAAATATAAATGCCACATATCTACGTTACATTCAACATTTAATTATGTGTAATCATCTAGATGTTTGGTACCAAGTATTCCAAACTGGATAAATCTTTCCATTTTTAAGTAAGTATTTTGGCATTTGAACAGAACCATAAACTGTATGAGGGCAGAGAAAACACAAAGACACTTTGAAATCAGCAGGGGACATTTCCCTGATTGATATTCATTAATTAGTAACTGTCTTTTTGACCACAACATTTTTGGAAAGACGTATATACAGTGCATAGGGATAAATGTTCAAAGAGTATAAAATCATTCTCTTAAGAGATCATTTTCCTATCTATTTTTCTTACTCTTTTCTAAATTTACTTAAAACCTTTAGAGAAGAGTATACTGTTCAGTGTTGAAAATTACTAGGCAAACAAGAAGTTAGGAATAATATTTGCAACAACATTTGCAAGTACAAAAAGGATTAACAACTTCGATAGGTAAATAGCATGTATAAACTGTGACAAAAGAGTAGAATCAGACAATTCTAAAAGAACAAATGAAATTGACATAAATATAATATATGGGAAATATTAAAAGGCATAATAATAAAAAAGCTAGGCCCATCAAATTAAATTGGAATACCAATGCTGATAAAAGCCCAGAGAAATAGCCAATTCATGTATTATTAGTCAAGAGCTTAAAAATATTAATGTTCCCTGACATAGTAATTCCACTCTTTCGGAAGCTACAGTTAAAGAAATTAACTGAAAAACAGAAAAAGCTCTATAGAGATATTCATTAATGCCTTATTTTGATAGTAAAATTTAAGCCTGCAAACCTGCTTCAGTGTTTCACAAGTAAAATATTTTGCAGCTACCAAATGAGTTTGGAATAATAGAGAAAAAAATACTAAGTAAAAAACAATCATATATAAATTAAATATGATCACTAATATAGCAAGCAGCAACCATAAAGAAATATACCAGATCTTAAAAGTACAAGGCCAAATCAGTGTAACCTGGTTTCTTGTACCCTCAATGAATCCCCAACAATAAAAAAAAAGTACAAGGCCAAGAACAGAACTATGAATTATTTTTCTTCTATTTTCCATATTTCCTACATTTTCCGTGATATACAGTGCTGCTTTCCAAATGGAAACCTTCATTCCTTTTTTCAAAATTATTTTTTATCAAAAAGTCATAAAAATAAAAAGCCTTCGAATGACTTTATAAAAAGTATTACCTCATGCCTTAGGGTTTCTTTTGGCAATACCTCTATAACAGACAGAAGAGTTTCCAGCCATGCATTGCTGACACCTGATTGACACAGATATAAAATGCTCAAGTAAATGTCTCACAAATTCGGTTTCAACTCAGCTACTAATAGTTACAGTAGCACTTCATGATAAAATGGAACAATTACTTTATTACTATTCTAGGAAGTTTATTATTTCCTCTTAGCCAACATTTAGAAAATGTTTATATTTTAAAAATATTATTAGGAAGACATCTTTAAAGCAAATTGTGCTTTTCTTGCGGTATGATAATACTCTAAACCTAAGTGTTGTAAAAACAAAAAAGAAAAAAGAAATCTACGAAGAAAGTATAAATCAGAAGATGAACTAATGGGACTTTAGCTTTCCAGAATGCTGAATTTTGTAAGTTTTTATAAAGACAGCATGACTATTCTAAGTCGTACCACTGCTCAACCCTTGAACAGCACATCCAGTTATCCTTGTCAGGCTAACAAAAGTCAAATAACATAATGCCATGTAAAAGAAACAACAAATAAATGTATAAGTAAGTACACCAGGCCCCTGACCTGTGTCCCTGTGCTCCACGTGCAGTAGAATGACTTGGAGGAAGGAGTGGGCATATGTATGAATTGACACTGATTCTTCCTGTAGGATGGTCAAAAATGATACTGCAGCCGTTAACTGCATTTCCACTCCTGCAACGTGCAGGATTTCCTGTATAAGGAGAAAGAGTTTGCTGTTCACATATTGAGAGATCAGATACTATAATTTTTAAACATCCAGGGTTAGGGAAATCAAATATAGTAATATTCCACAAAATTACTTTTTAAGGATATGTGCTTCTTCCTATTACTTAGAGCACTATATTAATCTGCTGATTATGTAACTCATTAGACCACATAAAATTTGAATGTCTTAGGAATTTATAAAATAAACTAACATTTTATCACTTTATTGAATAAAAATTACAGTTCATAAACCTATAAACAATCGAATAGGCATTTTTAATAGATTTCAATTTCCCCTTGCTGTTTTTATCGTACAGTTTGGCATGCTACCTAGAACAATGTCAAAGGTCAATCACATGTGTTTACTTGTAGTTTTGCTTCACAAACTGAAGACTATACATTCTACTATAAAAAAGAAATATACTTAAAAGTATGTAAATGTACTTTCCCTTTTAACAACTGGTTAGGAATATAAATTACCACAAAGTAAACTGTTTTTAAGAAAGAATTTCTTAAATATGAGAGTATGTTTTTTAAGTTAGATCCATAACCACCTTCATGTACCATTTAAAGAGTTTTAAAATGCATATTCAAAATTAAAGCCTACACAAGAATAGTAGTTTTCAATATATCAAAGAATTTTTTAAAAATTATCTTTCTAAATATGCCCCATCAAAAATATTACCTATACTTGACTAGAAGTCTGTGTCTGTGAATATGTAATGTAAAAGCAGCTAAAAGTATTATTTGTTCAATCAATTATGACAATTATGATAATTTCCTTGGTATGACCTTTTTTTTAATTAATATAGTACAGTTAGTTGAACATGCAACTTATAACCACAACACAAAGTTTCATATCTGTGACCTCAGGAAAATTAATTTTTCTGCATTTTTTCCTAATGTATAATGGGAATTATAATAGCATTGTAATAGAGATTTAAATCACTTAAATGAGATGTTTATGCCTTACCAATTTGCTGAGCAATATGAGCATTTAAATAATAACCATTGTATACCCAGCTGTCACCTTTCTGCACAACCCTTGGATAACTAAGTAGGAATCTCACATTTTTCACACGCTAGCTTATCTCTTCCCCCAAATCTCCTCCTCCTACAATTTTCCTCATCTCAGTAAATATTAAATGATAATTTGGCCCTCTGAGCTTCTCAGCCCAAAATCTTTGATCATCCTTAACTCTTCGCCCTCTTTCACTCTTCCCAATCAAAATACCCACCAGTCCTGAAGGATCTACCTTTAAACCTTCAAACCAGATCTGGAATCTGACCACTTATCACCTCTACCACTACCACCCTCACCAGAGCCACCACCATCTCAGCCTGTATTATTCTAATAATTCATAACCAGTCCTTGATTCTATCACTGCCCCTCTACTATCTATTTTTTTGCAGCAGCCAAAGAGACTCTTTTGAGAAATAAGTTAAATCATGTCATTTTTCTGCTCAAAATGTTCTCAAAGCTTTCCATCATTCAAAGGGAAAGTCAAAGTTTTTAATGACTTACAGGATCTTTTCTCAATTCCCCTTCCTCCCAAATTTCCATATTGCTGGCTTCTTGACCTCTTTTGAGCCTGTACTCAAATACCACTTTTTTAATGAGGCCTTCCTGATAACCCTACTTTAAACTGAAAGCCACGCCCCCTTACACCAGCTCTCACAAACTCCTTTTACAGTTTACTCATCACCATCAGCCAACATAAAACATATTCACTTATTTATACTCTATTCCACAACTGGACCATAGCTTCATGTACTCCCATCTGCTAGCAAACAGCAGGTTTTCAGTAAGTAATCACTGTTTGACTAAATGTCTCTCACCCTTCCACCTACACCTTCTGCTCTTGATGCTCTCTCCCTTCAAACGCATTTTCTATATGTCCTAACAGGTGGCTTCCAGATATTTTGTTGTGACTCCTACAAATTAGGGATTGGTAGAATTAGAAGGTAAATCAAAAATGAGACTCAAATAAACATATTCTCAATCTTCTACTTTGTCCACCCTGACACCTTCTATTCCAGCATCCCTGTAACCATGATTTAGACCATACATCCAGACTGCCTGATTCAGCACAGTGGGAGACTTCCCTGCATCATGGTATGAAATAACATACATATTTCTACAGCAGAAGAAATAGACTCAGAGCAGTAAAGTATTTTGCAGAAGGCCAGTGGGCTAACAATTGGCAACTCTAACCATTGTCTGACAGATGGCAAAACACTTCTCAGCACTGAAGTCTTCCCCAAGGATCCTGTGCTTTCATTTGTCACGTTTTAAGGGATGGCTTAAATCAATGCTCAGCCTTCATGTGCTAGTGTGGGCTATCTGGCCACGGCATTTACTACGGCAAATGACTGCATGCTATGGTTAATTCCTGGAAAACCTATCACATATTAGGATGCTGATTTGGGGGAAGGGGTTGTTCTAAACTTTTATATCACATGCACAAACTTATTTTACAACTCTTTCAACCAATAGTCAATAATATACCTTAAGAGTTCTTGGCTGAGAGAAAAAGAAAGAAATGTTAAGACATAAAGAAGAAACAGCAATTGGTGTGTGAACTCAGCCTTCCCATACCCATTTGTTTTACTGTTTCCAAAACAAACATTTGTTCCACACTAACAATTATGGATTGGGAAAACACTTTTAAGAGATTTGATGTGGCCAGCATACATCACTTACAAGTTCCAAAAGGCGCAGCTTTTATTTAGAAACAAAAGACTTTGCAAAGGAATATTAAAAGAAATTGTGAGGGCCACGGGTACATTCCAGTTCACATGAGTCTGTTGTTTTAAGTTCCAAGTGATGCAATTCTGCCCCCTCTTAGAGTCATTAAGTCCTGGGTTTGGTACTTATGGATACTTTATGCAAAAGAAGAACCTGAGAAGCTCTCCAACTTCATATCTTCTTACTGTATTACTTAGTCTTGACTCCCGCAGCAACATTTGCCCCAACTATTTTGCATTTAATTTTCGAAAAATCCTCAAGTCTTATCAGGATTTGGGTTTTTCTCTTGTGCTGACTTCAACATCTGGGACTGTCCACTGTTAAGAAACCAGCACAGGCTAAGAGATTTTGTCACTGCTAAAAATCAATTGATTTCTAAACATTTTTCGAAAACATAATACAATAAGAGCTTGATACTTACCAATTAAGTGTTCTCTTCCACAGAATCACACCCTCTGGACAAACATAAGTGAGATCCATACTCTCTGGGTAAATAAGTGTGCATCCTCATGGACCTTGGAAGACACTGAAAAGGAAATGCCTCTATTGCTTAAGTGTATGCCTTAATGCCAGTTACCATTCCTCTTACATACTATTACACGGCTGGCATCCCAACTTGAATTCCTCCAAAAATGAAATGAGACATTATTGAGTTAATTGGCACATTCCCAAATTTAAGAAACTATGCCCAGTCAAGGAAGAAAAATACATTAGATATTTCTGGGTTTAAATTCATTCTTTAGTTAGCATGAGTGGTACAAGAAAGTATTTTATAAAAATATTAATAACATTCCTTATAGAGAGGAAAATAGCTCTGTCTCTAATAAACCTGCATTATATCCATCAAGATTTCAATATACAATACAGAGAAGCATTAAGTAGATCAACAGTTTATTCGAAAAGAGTAAATATTTTAGATTCACAAATTCTGAGACTCATTAAATAAAACTAGAAAACATTTACTGTGAATCATGCTAGTAAAAGGCAAAGGAACTGGTAAAATTACAAAGTATCTTTGTGTATTTTTAGAGATAACATCACTGATTATTTTGAAATTAATTAATAGGAACGTAAGTATTAAAATATTGAAATATTTTAATATTGAAACATAAAATATCGGGGGTACTGAGGGTCACAAATATGGGAATGTTCATTAATTACAATATAGCTCTTTCACGATAAAAATTGTAATACTTATAAAAGACTTTAAAACTAAGTTAAATATGAATAATTGGAACCTGTCAACTCTAAGATACCTTTAACAATTAACTATGATACCTCATTCTATCCCTGACTGCCATGTTCCACATTTAAAATAAAGGGTGGAGACAACTAGCTGAGAGCACTGAAAATTAAAATCTGCGACGGAAAATAAAGTGAAGACAGTAAACAGAAATAACAAAGGGATATGTTTTACTCTTCTTAAGTCCGTATTTCAGTGATTAGCAAGGTTCATGAGGAGGTACACAATAAAAATATTCTAAAGATAACTTTCCATAAAGTAAATACCAATAGCAAATACCGTATGATTATTGTAAATGCACAATAAAATAACCTGCTATGCAAAATCACAAGAACACCAAGACAAATAAATAAATTTCAAGACCACGGTTTTGAAATTGAGCTTCTAGCTGGACTACTCTGCTAAGTCTTTTTTTTTTTTTTTTAAACAGAGTCTCACTTTGTCACCCTTGGTAGCATGCCATGGCATCATAATTCACAGCAACCTCAAACTCTTGGGCTCAAGTGATTCTCTTGCCTCAGCTTCCCAAGTAGCTGGGACTAGAGGTGCCTGCCACAATGCCCAGCTATTTTTTTTAGAGACGGGGTCTTGCTCTTGCTCAGGCTGGTCTTGAACCAGTAAGCGTAGGCAATCCACCTGCCGTAGCCTCCCAGAGTGCTAGGATTACAGGATGAAGCACCACACCCTGCCCTAAGTCATTTTTATATATAATAAAGTAGAAGCATCAGGCTGCTAATCAGCATCAGGGAGCAGTGGCTCACGCCTGTAATCCAAGCGCTCCGAGAATTTGACGCAGGTGGATTGTTTGAGCTCACAAGTTTGAGACTAGCCTGAGCAAAAGTGAGACCCTGTCTCTAAAAATAGCTGGGCATTGTAGCAGGCACCTGTATTCCCAAGAACTTGGGAGGCTGAGACAAGGAGACAGCTTTAGCTAAGGAGATTGAGGTTGCTGTGAACTATGACACCACAGCAGTCTACCCAGGGTGACAAATTGAGGTTCGGTCTCAAAAAAAATTAAAATATAAATAAATAAAAATGAAAATAAACTAGAAACATGAGTAATTACATAATTCAAATTCAAATGTAAATAGGCAGCCAGTTAAAACTTTGCAAAGAAAAACTGTGCTTATCAAAGAATTATCTATTTAACGGATGCAATAGCTATAAATAAATATTTCAAATGACATACATTATAGCAATATTTATTTAATTAAATACTTTTAGAAAAAAAGTATGAACATTTTCTTTGGAAAAAAGCAACAACAGAAAGCCTGGCAAGTTTCTATAAGCAAGTGGAAATAGCGCCTGTTATCCTAGTCAGTCGTAATAATTTTACCTTCCTTCCTAACCTCTCTATAACATAGCCCAGAGAAAATCTAATTCTAAAATTCAAAGTTATTTATTAAATTGCCAGCACCAAATTAAGTATCCTGGGAAGCTGGAAAGAAGCCAAAGATAAGGGCTTCCACACTTGAGTGACACCCGCCAATCATACACATTTAAACATTCAACAAACATTCATTTCATTGCATTCAAATCACTGTGCTGCTAGGTGCTGGAGACCCAGCAATGAGCAGGACTAGCAATGACCCTCTCCTCATGGAGCTTACATTCTAACAACACTGTTAATTCTCTAATTAAAACTGTGATAGGAGCTAAGGATGAGAAGTACAAAATTCCATAAGCGCCGGCCCCATATGCTGGAGGTGGTGGGTTCAAACCCAGCCCCGACCAAAAACTCCAAAAACTGCAAAAAAAAACACCCACGAAAATTCCCTAAGGACATCTAAGACGTGATCTCCCCTACGGCGTTAGAGAGGGCTTCACTGAGAAGTGACAAATGACCTGTGTGTAGAGAACGAAATAAACAGACCAAGGGCATGATAAAGGGAGCGAGGGAAACAAGAGGAGTAAGAAAGAAAGCATTTCTGGCATTGAGAAGTAAGGAGAAGAATGCTGATTCAAAGAACTAGAAGATCAGTGTGCCTCAAGCACAAAGCAAGAGTGGCTGCTGAGACGGTGGAATAGACGAAATTATGCAGAACCCTAGAAATATTATGCAAGAGAGCAAGCAAATTATAGTTTTAAAGGCTTTGAAATATCATGCTGACTATAAAGTTGAAAACGAATGAGAAAGGAGTGAAGCAGCATGAAATGGAAGGGAAGTAAGGATCACTTGGAAACCGTATCTGAGCAAAATTTCATAATAGCTGGGACGAGGGTGGAGGTAGTGTGGCTAGAGAGAGGTGGATGTAACTAAGTATTTAAGACATTTTTTAAAAAGATTATATGAGTGGTAAATGAGCCAATATTATTGAAAATAACTCAAAAAATCCTGGCTTAAAAATCAGGCACCTAACAGGGGTAAGCATTAAAACAGGGGACTAGAGGATGCAGGAAAATGGAAGATGCTCAGGTGTTGGGGGAAATAACATGAGCTCAATTTTGGACTTGTTAACTTTGAGACGTCCAAGCAGAGATTTCAAATAGGGAGTTGTGTACACAGATCTGATACTCTGAACAGGTCTGCCTACAAAAAAGTAAATTTATACAGATGACATTTAAAGGCAGGTGTGTAGGTGAGCTTACCTACAGAGAAAATATAGCCAAAAAGTGAAGAACTGCTATTATAAATATAATTCCACCCCAACAAAATAAGGGAGCTTAAGAGCTCAAAGTTTAAGTAAGGAGATACATCACAAGTATTTGGGCAAAATATTTAATTTCAGGTTCTGAATTATTCCTGACATACCATTAGAAAACAATCAATTGATTTGTGTGGATGTGGGGGAGATAACAGGGCAGGGTAGAGGTGTATTTGTGTACATGGAATCTCTGCAGGTATATAAACAGAAACACATTGGGTTAGTATCATTCTGAGATTAAACTAAGGAGGAAAAGTGAAAGGGAGCTTCCTCTTTTCAGTACAGTTATACTGGGTAATTCTAATCAACTCTCCTGATAAGGATAATTTTTAAATCTGGATAAAGTATGAAAATCATATTCATAAAGGTGTATGGAATCTAACAAGGAAGTGAAAAATTAACCTTCTGAGATCTAAGACATAATGGAAATCCAGAAAACTGACCATGTAATTTTAGACCTACTTTTCCCCTCGAGGTATTTGCTAATTCTTAAAAAGGGTCCTGACAGACTGAGAGCCTAAATTAACTCCTTCAACAGCCTTACAGAGGACTTTGTAAGCCCCTCTGCAGTAAGGAGCATGAGTCATCCTGAACAGACTGGCCTTTGCAGAGGACAGCAGTCCATTTTCAAATCATCTCATACCTGCAACTGGGTTAAGGGAGACTTTATTTCTAGTACAATTAAATGTCTGCCAGAAGAAAACATACTCCTTTCCAGAGAAAGATATAACCCACCCTGAAGTATTTCTACATACTATTTGCCAAATATAAGATCAAGCACACAATCAATAATGTCCAGACACATGACATATCATAAAATGAATGAGAACCAACAGAAACAACAGAAAATAGAAACATACCAAAAGGTGCTCCAGGTGTCAGTGATACATGCTGAGAATAAAAGGTACAATTGAAAATTTCAATAGATGGTTTAAAGATACATAAAAAAGAATGTGGAAGATTTTAAAGAACTAAATACAAATTCTAGACCAGAAAACTACAATAATCAAAATAAATTAGGTTAGACACAGATGAATTAGTGAACCAGAAGATGGGTTAGAATAAAACACACAAAATGAATCACTAACAGAAAAAAAAAGGAAAAGAAAGAAAAGAAGACAAAAGACATAGAAGACAGTATGAAAAGGTCTAATACATGCAAAACTGGAGTCTTAGAAGAAGAGGAGGGAGGAAATGTCTAAAACCGACAAAAGAAAATAAGCCACAGAGTTAAAAGACTATAAACATGCCCACATATTCTATAAATCCATATATAAGCAGTATAAAATCCTATGCTAATGAAAATATTTAAAATTAATGTTAAATACTTTTCAGAATAACAGAATCAGAGAATTTGTCACCAGCCAATTTGTTACCAAAGGAAATACTAAAGGGTATTTTTCAGACAAAAGAAAAATTATTCCCAATGGAAACACTATAGGAAAAAATGATAAATATGTGGGTAAATCTAATTAAACATTGATTAGATAAAACAATATCTGTGAGTCTTGAAATATATAAATAATTAAAATAGGTGAGAACTATATCATAAGTCAGAGAGGATTAAATGGACTTAAAGAGTTGGAAACTCTTATCCAGGAAGAAGGTAAAAATACCAACTCTGATAATATCTTCTTTGTTGTAATGTCTAAAGTCACTAACAAAAGAAAAGTAAAAGCATATATAATTAACCACCAAGCTAATGTATGTGGGAAACGTAGAATAGTAAAACTACTTTATCAATTCATAAAAAGGAAATAAGAGAAAAAGGAACACAGAGCAGTTGGCAAAAAAGAAAAAGCAAATAGTAAAATGACATATACAATTGCATTAAAAGCAAATGGGTGAAACACACCCTAATTAACATAGAGCATCAGATTGGATTAAAAATAAAATTCAATCAGGTTGTTTATAAAACAGAACCTAAAATATCAGGATAAACCACACAGTGGAAGAAGAAATTTTAATACATAATCAACAAATGTCTTGAATTCATACCTCACCTAATGTGCATGATGCATTGATACATATCAAAACTACTAAGAAATGAGTATAATTGTGATGGATAAATGTGAGTATAAATGTGATGTAAGCATTTCACATTGTATAGCAAAGCAGTACACTGAACTCCATAAATGCATCAATGTACAAAGTTATGATTTAATAAAAAATAATAATTGTTTTAAAAAGTCTTAAATTCAGAATATACAAAGTATATAACATCATTGAATGGTTACACCACAAATTATTTATCCATCATCTGTTGATGGATATTTCAGTGTTTACAGTTTTAGCTATTACAAATAAAGCTACAATGCACATTTCATGTTCAAGTCCTGATATGAACATATGCTTTAATTTCTCTTAACCCTTAGGATTGAAATGGCTGGTAGACGTATGTTTAAATTTTTGAGAAACTATCAAACTGTTTTCAAGTGGTTGTACCATTTTACATTCCTACCAGAAGTGTCTCAGTTGCTCCACATCCTTACTAATGAAGTTTTTTTTAGTGCAGATAATTCACCATACTTGATATGGTGAAATTTTTTTTTTTTTTTAGTGCAGATAATTTAACAGGTGTGTAAGTAGATTTATTTGCATTTCTCTGATGATTAATGATGTTGAACACCTGTTCATATGTTTTTTGGCCATCCACATATCTTCTTTTGTAAAGTGTCTTTCACATTTTTTTCCTGTTTCTTTAAATTGAATTGTTTTCATATTATTGAGTTCTGAGACTTCTTTTTATATTCTGAACACATGTCCTTTATCAGGTATGTGATTTGCAAATATTTTCTCCCATTCCAACTTTTCATTCTCTGAAGAGTAGCTTCTGAAGAGTATGTCAAGCTTTTCTTCTTGTGCCATGGTTTCAGTAATACACGTGTATATAATAAAATCTTGCCTAACCCAAGGTCACAAAGATTTCCTCTTATGGTTTCTTCTAGAAGTTTTTCCAATTTTACTTTTTAATATTTAGGTGTACGACCAATTTGAGTTAATTTTTGTACACAGTGCAAGATATAAATTTTTCCCCAACTGTTCCAGCATCATTTGTTGAAAAGTCTATCCTCTCCTTTCTTTGCTGCATTATCTTTTGCACTTGTATAGAAAGTCAACTGACAATCTTTAGGGTACACATTTTTTTAACTCCCATTGACTTTTTCGTTTGTTTTTACACCAATATCACACAGTCCTTAATTTTTGTAGCTATATGTATATCATGCCTTGAGCTCAGGTAGTGTAAGCCCTCCAACTTTGTTTCTATTTTCCAAAGTTATCTGGGCTACTCCAGGTCCTTTATATTTTCATATGAATTTTAGAATTAGCTTGTAATTTCCTACCACCAAAAAACAACTTACCCTGCTAGAATTTTGGTTATTTTGCATTAAATATATACATTGACTTGGGACAAATGGACATCTCAACAATATTGAGTCTTCTGATCCATAAGCACAATATACCTTTCCATTCATTAGTGCTCATTATATAGGTCTTGCATATCATTTATCAGATTAATTCCTAAGTATTACATACTTTAATACTAATGTGATGTTATACTTTAAGAAATATTTCAATTTCTTGGCTCGGCGCCTGTGGCTCAACGGGCTAAGGCGCCAGCCACATACACCTGAGCTGGCGGGTTCGAATCCAGCCCAGGCCCGCCAAACAACAATGACAACTGCAACCCAAAAAATCGCCGGATGTTGTGGCGGGTGCCTGTAGTCCCAGCTACTTGGGAGGCGGACGCAAGAGACTCGCTTGAGCCCAGGAATTGGAGGTTGCTGTGAGCTGTGATGCCACAGGACTCCATCCAGGGTGACAGCTTGAGGCTCTGTCTCAACAAAAAAAAAAAAGAAAAAAGAAATATTTCAATTTCCAATTATTTGTAGCTGGTATATAGAAATAGAATTGATTTTTTGTACACTGATCTTGAATCCTACAACTTTTCTTATTCTTTTGTAAATTTTTACACAGATGATAACATTATCTGAGGGGAAAAAACCAGTTTTACTTTATCCTCCACAATGTGAGTGCCTTTTGTTTCTTTGTGTTGCCTTACTGTACTGGCTAGAATGTCTAATTAGTGTTAAATGAGAGATGAGAGCAGACAATCTGGCCTTTTCTGATCTTAGGGGAAGGTACTCAATCTTTCGCTTTTAAGTGAACCTTCACAGAGGAAACTCTTATCTATTCCTGGCTTGCTGAGTTGTGTTGTGTTTTGTTTTTGTTTTTCCAGGAATGGTTGTTGGATTTTGTCAATTTTTTTTCTAAATCTCCTGAGATGATTAGTTAATGGTGTTTCTTTTTGAGTTTGCTGATAGGGTGATTTATATTGATTAGTTTTTGAATTTTGAAACAACCCCAAAATCCTAAATAAATACTAATTAGTCATGATATATTAACCTTTTTGACATATTGCTGGATTTGATATGTCATTTTTTAGAAGATTTTTGTATCCAAGCTCATGAGGGATATACATCTATAGTTTTTTTGTAATATACTATTTGGATTATGTTAGGCCTGATAAAAATGACTTCAGAAGTACTTTCCCCTTCTATTTTTGGTATTTGTGTAGAATCATTATCATTTCTCTTGCATTTATCCTGATTTTAACCATTTCTGGTGTTCTTTTTTTGAGACAATCTTACCCTGTCACCCAGGCTGGAGTGCAGTGGCATCATCATAGCTCACTGCAACCTCAAACTCCTGGGCTCAAGCAATCCTCTTGTTCTAGACTCCCGAGCAGCTGGGACTACAGGCACACACCACCATGCCCAGATAATTTCTTTTTCCTCTTTGTAGAGACAGGGTCTCAACCATGTTGCCCAAGCTGGTCTCAAACTCCTGATCTCAAGTGATCTTCCTGCCTCTGCCTCTAGTGCTAGGATTATAGGTGTGAGCCACTGTGTCCAGCCTGGTGCTCTTTATTTATTCATGTGAATTCAAATTTCCATCTAGTTCACATCACTTTTGCCTAAAGAACTTCGTTTATCATTTCTTATAGTATATGTCTGGAACAATTATTTCCCTCAATTTCTGTTTGTCTAAAAGAAGACATATTTTGCCTTCATCCTTAAAAGATATTTTCAGTGGATATATATTCTGGGTTTTTAAAATGTGATTTAATTTAATTTGTTGGTTTCTGCTTTCAGTGATTTTTGTATGATGTCCTATTGCCCACTAGACTACAGAGTTTCTGACCAGAAGTATATTTAATTCTCATCACTGTCACTCTTTACATGATGTTGCTTTTATCTCTAGCTGGTCCCAAGATCATCTCTTACTATTTTCATTCTCACTAGTTTGGTTTTGATGTGACTAGGGGTGGTGTATGTGTGTTTATCCTGTTTGGGGTCCTCTGAGCTTCTTGGATCCATGGTTTGTTGTCATTCATTAATTTCAAGAAAGTCTTGTCCATTATTCATATTAGGTCTCTATGCTGTCTCAAAGCCATTGGAGACCCTCTTCTATTTTTTCCCCTTTTATCTTAGTGTTTCAGTTTGGATAATTTCTATCTTTTATCTATATTTTTCCCCCATCTCTGATATCACCCTTTTTATTTCTAGCATTTCCATTTAATTGTTTTATAGTTTTTCTCTGTGTCAGAAATCTTTGTATGTCTGTGCATGTTGTTTTTCCATGTTAATCATAGTTCCTCTTAATTCCATAATACTTCTAACATCAGAGTCATCTCTGGTACTATATAATACTAGACCTATTGTTTGCTTTATTTGTTGGTAATCATTTTCTTTATTTTTTAAAAAAATTTCCTACAAATTTTTTGACTGGATGCCGGATAGTTACTGAAAATGGAGATAATAAGTACTTATGCTCAGAAATGGACATGTTTCCTCGGCTAGGCTATTAGTATAGAGTGTTGAATAAGTCTAATCAGTAGTTGAGCTGACTCTGAGTTTTGATGTTACTATGGTAATCTTCACAGCACCGCAGGTTTCAAATTTCTCCAGCACTGGGCCACTGTTGCCTCACATTAAATGTGAAGCCTGGGAAGCCAAAAGGTTTTCCTCAGTGTTCCTGCTCCACCCTCAGCTGTAAGGAGGGGTCTCTTTCCACACTCTTGTCCCATCCCTAGAAGTAGACTTCCTGTTGCTCATTACCACATGCTAGCCTAATGTCGGGTGTAAGGGACTCTCAGTTATCTTGATCGGGCCCTACCTTCGGCAGGGCCTTTGACCCCTGGGCCCCAGGAATGGAGCTTTATCACTCACTGTTCCTATACAATAACTTCGTATCTTGGAGGGTAGGGAAGGGGTCTTTGGCAGGGTCAGGTTTCTTGCCCCTTCCCTACTACCACCACACCTCTGTGTACATCAGTGCAGAGTCCTGGGTTTAACACCTCCACCCCTGCCCAGGGTCCACCCTTCTCCCAGAAGTAATGATCTTTGCATGGTCCTGGAGGCAGGTGGCTTTTGTTTGTACCACTCCCAAAGAAGCAATGAATCTTCACCTGGGTCCCAAAAGAAGGAAGATTCACTGCTCCTCCTCCAGCAGCTTAGACTTGTACTTCATAAGAAGGTTCTGAGGAAGTGGGCACAGCTGGCTCCTGCCCCTCAGCAGCAGCTAATTACCATCACACCTGGATCAGCAAGGAAGCCTCTCTCCAGTCTCCTGCCTTGCCCTCCCCCCAAAAAACATTTCTCATGGAGCAAACAGTGTAGACCTGTGGTAAAGAACTTGCAAAAGAGCACAAAACTTCCTTGTGTCTGAAGCTCTGAATTATTCTAAGCTGACGTAAACTGTGCTAGCCCACGATCACTCTTTAAAAATTTGTTAAAATCTTAGCTGATTTTTCTAAACACCTACACGGTGGCCACCTCTTCCTTTGATACTCTGCCAAGTTGGTGTCCCTGTGTCCTATATTCCCTCAATGGAGTTCATTCCTCTATTGAATTTAGCTCATTTGGCTGCTTTGTGGCCAACTCTGCTGTGCTATGGAAAAGTTATGATCAGGTGGGTTTTGTGGATAACCTATTGTTATTATAATAGAATGGGAGTGATGGTTTCTTGAAGTTTTCTAGATCTTAAATGGAAGGGGAACTGATTATTTTGATTTTGAGATCAAGTTTAACTACACGTTTAAAGGTCAGAAGGTCCAGTTCATTTTTATTGCAGGCAAGGTAAAAATAACAAACAACTGAATGATTCAGAAGCACATGTAAGAACACTTGTCTCCTCTAGAATTTAGCAAAAGACATTATTTCTAGGTCTATTAGAATATTACGTTATATAACTTTTTCTATATGCCCAGAAAAACTATATACTCAGTAAATGTTTCCATAGAACTTTATCATAAAATAATTAGCAATATCTGTTTTGTCCTCAAATACAAATAGATACATTAAAAAGAAAAAAAAAACGCAGATATTATTCTCAAAATGCATGGTGGTCAATGTACTTTTAGTTTTAAGCTGTAAACAAGAGAAGGAAGAGAAATTTGTATCCTGGTCTCTCATTCCTTTGGTTAATGCCACCAATGCTTTGGTTAATGTTTTCTTAGTATACTGAAAGAATAAGTTATGGAATTTTATGCTTCCCAGACCATAAAATCTCCTTGTCAGGTCAATTCTGACCCTGTTCGTCTTCAACCAACCTTACATTATAGGCTTCCGTTCACCTTCTTCCTCACCATCCTCCACACAGAGAATCCATTAGCCTGTCAACAGAATACTGTACTCTGTTGCAGGCTTCCCATGATCTGCAAGGGGTCTGGGACATTAGGATTGCTTTCACAAAATCCTTTTGCTTTTCTCATAGCTTCTAACTAACTAACCTCAGAAAATATCACCTATAATAAGGAAAACAGATACCTTTTTGTGAACAAACAAGAATAACTTGTATCAATTAAGTTTTTAATTTCTTTAATTAAGACTACTTGCTTTTCTTTATGAAAAATGCATAAGTTTTTAAGCCTCAATTTTCCCAACTGTAAAATGAGTATAAATATATCATGTGGAGTTGTGTTGAGGATTTTCGAAAGGATATGTCTAAAATATGAAGGACTTACTGTATGGTTCACAGTGTAAGTATTCTACACGTTATTATAGGTAGAGTATCCTTTACCTGAAATATTTGGGACCAAAACCATTTCAAGTTTTGAACTTTTTGGATTTTAAAATATTTATACATACACAATGAGATGTACTGGGGATGTATAAGCCTATATATTAAATCCATGTGTTTCATCTATACCTTACACACACAGCCTGGAAGTAATATATTATTTTTCATAATTTTGCCCGTGAAACAAAGTTGCAATGGCATTTTGACTATGATCCATCACATGAAGTCAAGTGTAGAATTTTCACTTGTAGCATCATGTCAATTCTCAAAAAGTTTCTAATTTTAGAGCATTTGAATTTTGTATTTTTAAATTAGAGATGCTCAACCAATGTATTGTTTTTCCACTTAACTACTTGAGATAGGATTTAGTAAAGTTACCCTTTTTACTCACAAATATCTTTATTTACAAAGTAAATGGTTTGTGTAAAAAGTTTAGAATAACATCATTATTTAAGACATATACCTATATTCAACAGATATAAAATACCATAATACATCATCACACTGGGAGAAATTTATAATATTTTCCTACTATTTATATAAATGAAAATAAAATCACACAAAATTAGTAAAAGTAGAACTAATGAATCTTTTTAGAATCACAAAGTTGATACACTATATCCACTGATCTCAAATAATCAGATTTTTATATTATGTGTTTTTTGGGTTGGGGGGGTTGTTTTGGTTTTTTGTTTGTTTTGAAACAGAGTCTCACTATGTCACCCTTGGTGGAGTGTTGTGGCATCACAGCTCATAGCAACCTCGAACTCTAGGGCTCATGCGATTCTCTTGCTTCAGCCTCCCAAGTAGCTAAGACTACAAGCACCCATCACAACGCATGGCTATTTTTTTTTTATTGCAGTTATCATTGTTTAGCTGGCCTAAACTGGGTTCAAATTCGCCATCCTCGGTGTATGTGGCTGGTGCCATAACCACTGTGCTACAGGCACCAAGCCTATTATGTGTCTTATATCCTTTCTCAACTATATATTTCTTCCTTTGCCCCTCCCAAAGTCTCTCCATAAACATAAATCAGCGTTATACCACTCCATTAACTTTCTCTTTCTACTTTTCATTCAAGAATGCCATCAGTGGATCAGGCAATGTATCACTGGATTTTCAGACAGATACTTAATTGTCTCAGAATATTAAGTTCTATCAGTGCTCAGTTAAAATTTGTCTAAGTGCCTATTATTTTCCAGGCATTGTTCTAGGTTGTAAAGATACAGTGATAAGTCAGACTGACAAAGATTCTACCCTTATCGAAGAGAGGGAAAATACTGATTGATGATGAGAGCAGAAAGCTAGGTGGGATGATTTAAAGACATGGTAAGGAGTTTTATTCCATCTGAAATGGAAGTTACTTATTTTAGCTTCTTGTGGCTACTATAACAAATTACCACCAACTAGTGGCTTAAAACACAGCAATTGATTCTCACACTACTCTGGAAGCCAGAAGTCCTAAACAAACCAGTATCATTCAGCCAAAATCAAAGCACTGACAGGCCACACTTCCACCAAAAATTTAGAGTAGAAACTATTCCTTGCTCCTTTCAGCTTCCTGTGCTTTCTGTCACCCCTTGGTTTGTGGCCACATCACTCCAATCTCTTCCTTCATCTTCACACTGCCTTCTTCATGTAGTGCCAAACTTCCCGTTGCCTTCCTCTCATAAGGAGACATGTGATGGAATTTAGGCCCTACTAGAAAATCCAGGATTCTCTAGCTCAGGATCCTTAACCACATCTACAAAATACTCTTTTTCCAAATAAAGTAATATTTACAGCTTCCAGAGATTAGGACCCAAATTCCATTGCAGAGAGGGCATTATTCTGCCTACCACATTATTGAAGTAGTTGTCACGCAAGAAGGTAGTAAGATATGACCAATGCCTTTAAAGATCACTCTGGGTGACTGTGCTCTTGGAGGCAATAAGGAAGCAGTAGATTCAGTGAGGAGGTTGTGATAGTAACTGGACAAGAGATGACTAAGGCTTCAGAAGTAAAATTACACATTTTCTATCTATCACAGTCATGATCAGCTAATGAGGTGGCTGAACAGTAGTTAAGAACAAGCCCTCAGCAGTCAGAATTCCTATTCAAACCTAATTATAACATTGACTAGAATTGTGACTTTGGGTGAGTAAAGTTGTTTTTTCCTCTATTAAGTGACTATTATAGAACTGTTATGAAGATTCAGACATTGAGATGTGTAAAATGTTTGACAGAATACAAAGCTTGACACCTGCTAGGCCTCCATAAATACAATATTCACTATAACTATTTTTATCTGTCACTGGCATTGCACACTTTCTATTATATAATTTTATGACATATATTTTAGTTCCTAAAATATAACTTAACAAACAATTAAATGAATTTAATAACTCAACAGGTAGTAGCTTTTTCTGAACTGCATTATAATGGAGTCACCTTTACTAGACGGTGTAATTACATCATAGTGTTCTACATTTTATAAAGGTGTCTTAGAAATTTATCTTGACAAACAAATCCTCTCACTTCTAGATACCAGAAGTTCAAATCAAATATTAAAACCTAACATCTGAGTTCAATGTAATATACTGTGGAAAAAGAATTAACACTTAATCAATAAAGACCACAGGAAAAAAATTATTTCATTTTCAAAGGATGCCCTAAGGTTATATCATGTAACAAGAAAATATTGTTAATAACTATATTTAAACAGTATTTATACATGTAGGCAATGTAGATTGGAGGTCAAAATATTTCCTTTCTAAATTCTCAATTAAATTTAACCCTAATATAACTATCATACACCCATAATGATTAAAAATAAAAGTTTTTTGAAAAAGAAAAATAAATCTTCCCACATGCACCTCAAAAAAATTAAAAAAAGAAAAAATTTAACCTTGAGATGACTGACCTAATCATACCTCCACTCACTGTTGACTTTGGATGTAAGTTAGAAAGTGACTTGTGGAAATACCATAGATTAGCTCAATTCTAACTTTGTTTCTGCCATTTTATTTTTAACCTCAAATTCCTTCATCTCTAAAATAATGAAAATAGCAACCTATTTTAAAAACCATTTTTCAGTTAATCATGATTGTAAGGACAAAATGCAAAAGCAGCAAAACAAAAACATCACTGATGAAAGTTTATGATATTTAAGGCCAGCAAAATCTCCACCGTCACTTTGTTTAATGTTCTGTAAGGTAAGCGGTGAATTCTAAAAGCTACATACACTACCATTATAAATGTGCTAAGAATCTTGAGAATGATTAACTTCTCGCATAAAATGTTTATTGTTCATATCTTCAAATTCTCTAAAAGGAAATCATTCACAGACCACCAGTCTAGGTGAGTACTCAATTATCATTTTTCCTATGGATTTAACAGACTATCAACTAAGATACTGAAAACCAACACAACTACATGAATGCTCAAATCAGAACTCTGAAAGTCATCCCTCGTTTCCCACATGTAATCCATTATCTGCTCATTCTAACTCAATAAATATATCTCAGATATGTCTGCTTCTCTCTACCAATTAGTTGTCCTAATACCAGCCACCATCATATAACATGCAGGGCCAGGTTGAGTGGCTCATCCCTGTAATCCCAGCACTTTAGGAGACTGTGAGTAGGAGGATAGCTTGAGGCCAGGAGTTTGAGACCAGTCTAGGCAATCTAGCAAGATCCTCTCTCTACAAAAAATAAAATTAGTCAGATGTAATGGTGTACTCCTGTAGTCCTAGCTACTCAGGAGACTAAGGCTTGAGCCCAGGAGTTCCAATCTGCATGATGGACCAAGACCTTTGTCTCTTAAAAATAGGTAAATAAATAAGTAAAAATAACACAAGGACCAGTGCTGAAGCTTCCAAATTGTCTCATTCCAAACCACTCTCCACATGATAAAGGGTGAGATCACACTTGTGGTGCATATGTGAAGGGTCAGGAGAAATCTTCTAAATACGGATCAAAATTGTTTTCACATAGTAAATGAGAAAATATCATGAATGTTATATTAATCAGGTTGATAAAAATATCTCCGATTGTATG
>CAUYRH010027652.1:0-25135 GCA_963574655.1 Perodicticus potto | reverse complement strand
GGGCCCGCCAAACAACAATGACGGCTGCAATCAAAAAATGGCCAGGCGTTGTGGCGGGCGCCTGTAGTCCCAGCTACTTGGGAGGCAGAGGCAGGAGACTCGCTTGAGCCTAGGAATTGGAGGTTGCTGTGAGCTGTGATGCCATTGCACTCTATTCAGGGTGACAGCTTGAGGCTCTGTCTCAAAAAAAAAAAAAGAACAACTGCCTCCCCAGCGCACTTTGTACACACTCTCACAATCATATTTTGCATAACACAATTTTAAATAAAGACAGGATTGCCTCAAGTGCCAACATGGCTCTATCACACTGTTACTTGTTCTTTTATTTAAACTTTGGATATTTTGTTCATCGTGGATATTATTACTTTTATTTTTATCTTTTAGAACACTGCATTACATACCGTTTATCGTGATGCCTGAGTTTTTTTGTCACCCCATCCCCTGTCATCTTGGTGTGAAGAGCATATCTGCACATCTTGCACCCTGACTCAAGACACTTAGAAGCGCCCTGGAGGAAACACCGCATCTTCAACTAACACACTTTGGCCTCAAGAATGCCTCATTCAACAGAATTTAACTCTCTGCTGGAGTCAAGAAAAACCACGAAATATCACTTCAGATGGGCTCAGGTTCGAAACCCAGTTTGGCCAACTAGAACTATAAGGCCTTGGGCACAATTCTTGCATATATTATAAGATAATCCCGTATTTCTCAGTTTATCCTAAGGATTCAAAAAAAAGAAGGCTTAAGGCCCCTAGCAGTGTCCTTGGGTCATAGGAGATCCTCAGCAAATGTTAGTTCCTTTCTCCCTTCCCTAAAATAACAATCTACAGATGAACTGTTTTTATAGCTAATACTTAATACTTTTTCTCTATTGACATTTTTTCCAAAGCTAGAGATGTGTTTCTATTTTTTTAAAAAAGTTGGAATGTAGGAGAAAATTTAACTTTTAATTATGAAATCAGCAAAGCTAATCACTTTTGAAGGATACCACTTTAAAAATCTTATAAATATTAATTGCAAATAGCTACAGGACCACACAACTAAAAATGTTTTTGGAGAAAATTCCCATCACAACACACTGGACTTACCTAATAGTTAAAGCATCTATGATCTCTGATGTCCTACGGGGTGTAGGTGTCAGAATACACATTAATCTCTTACTCATCTGGGATGCTAAATCGCTACCTAGATTTTAGACATTTGCTGGATGACTTGGGCTAAATAAAATAAAGCAGAACCCAGAAATCCAGTGGGGGCTGTGCTTCAATACTCAGTGGTGGCAGATTATGTTAGAAAATTATTTGAGACAAACTCATTCCTCTGAGAAGCAAACTCAAATAAATGGACCTGATGATGCTTTTCTAAAGTGACTCTTGGTTTGTGGATATTAAATCAGTTTCCTGCTCTCTTTGATAAATGCTGAGATGGCAATTTGAACACCAAGCTTCTATCCAACAAAGCATAAATCCAATGAGAAGATCACTATTACGAGAAATTTCTGCAGCAGAGTTCATTCTTCCAAGCATTCCATTAATTTGCTCTTCTGCTCTTTAACCAGAGAATTCACAGTTTACTCCATTTCCCCAGCAGATCTTCTCTTAGGTAAACAAATTTAGAGACACAAGTTTGCTGTTCCAGGAACAATCTTAGGTGGCCCCAAAGTTCTCTTGCCACAGCAGAACAACTACTTTAGCCATAAGTTTTCAACACTGGTCTGAAAGAATTTCAAACCTCTTGACATTTTTTCCAATAATAAACCAAACCACATTTGGGTTTTCACCACCACCCTGTCTTGCGATTAAACACACGTGGTGGGCTCGGCGCCTGTGGCTCAACGGGCTAAGGTGCCTGCCACGTGCACCTGAGCTGGTGGGTTTGAATCCAACCCAGGCCGCCAAACAACAATGACGGCTGCAACCAAAAAATGGCCGGGCTTTGTGGCGGGCGCCTGTAGTCCCAGCTACTTGGGAGGCAGAGGCAAGAGACTCGCTCGAGCCCAGGAATTGGAGATTGCTGTGAGCTGTGATGCCACAACACTCTATCCAGGGTGACAGCTTGAGGCTCTGTCTCAAAAAATAAATAAATAAATAAATAAACACACGTGGTGATTTCCCACCTGGAGGGCAGAGACAGTTGCCCCCTATTAGATAACTGCTAACCTGCCTCTTTGGTTCATACTCTAATCATTTTTGCGTATTAGGTTTTTCTGTGTCAGCTTTCATCCAAACAAAAAGCTTTACAACTCGAAACCCACTGTTCTGCCCCTTATTTTATAACCTGGGAAATAAAAGTCCAGAAGAGAAAATGACCTGTCCAAGGTGACGCAGATAAAGAACCACTGGACGGAAGCAGGATGGGGACCTCCGTGAAAGGGGACCTGTGCCTACCACCAAGCCTACAGAACCCCAGAGGTCCTTGGAACACAGCTGAAAAACTGATGGGTCCTTCTGTTCAGTTCTGTCCTTGGCTATCATGTCCCTTGCACCAAATGTCATGGAATACATTTACGGCAGACACTATTACAGAAGAATGTGGAGTTTTCAGAGATGGCTCAGGAAGCACAGCCAGATGAAGTTCCTCTCAATACCATGGTTATCCATTTTCCAGCTTTGGTGCCCTAGATAGAGAGGCTTCCTGACTTTTGCCTACCTTCTGCCTCCCGCATGCTCCTTCTATCTGAGATGCCCCCTCCCTATCTGTCATGTGTTTTCACTTTCCCCAGAAATACTGGCTTGAATTTTTCTAAGACATCCTGATTATCTTTCAAATTTGATAAAGACTTCTGACTTTTGCCTGTTTTTTAACCCTTCTTGATTAGTATCAGTATAGACAGATCTTGACAGAGTTGCAATGTTTGCAAACTCGATTCACATAACAGCATCTCTCTTTTCCAAATCATTATCCCCAGCCTCCCCTGAGACTAAGCATAGGTCCACTCCACTTGGCCTTGCCCTTGGGATTGCCCTTTTTTTTTTTTTTTGTAGAGAAAGAGTCTCACTTTATCGCCCTCAGTAGAGTGCCATGGCATCACACAGCTCACAGCAACCTCCAACTCCAGGGCTTAGGCGATTCTCTTGCCTCAGCCTCCCGAGTAGCTGGGACTACAGGCGCCCGCCACAACACCCGGCTATTTTTCTGTTTTTGCAGTTCGGCGAGGCTGGGTTTGAACCCGCCACCTTCGGTATATGGGGCCGGCGCCCTACTCGATGAGACACAGGAGCCCCCCGGGGATGGCCCTTTAATGCAGGCATTTCTGCTCCTCTGGATCCCCCGCTCAGGAGATCCACTAAGTGAGGGATTCCTAAACCGTCTAAGTTCACTTCAAATATCACAATGGGTCCAGTAATGCACAGGGAAAATGCATAACCTTTCACAATAGCAGATAGGTTCATTCTGAATTTAAGAATAAAGAAAAACCAAGATTTCCCAGCTGCCCAACTCCTGGCACTTGGATTCACAAAGTTCTAATATTCTTCTGTCCTTCAAAGTTTCCATTTTGGATGGATTATACAAGAAAGCACAGATGGGAAAAAATGTTAAACATGTTTTCTACATTGCTCTACAACCTCTCGAGTTAGTCAGGAACTATCTGTGATAACATTTGTTTGTTTCAATTTTGTCATGCAGGTTTACTTTTTTCTTATTGTTTAATTCAACTGTAAAACATTTTTGCAGTGAATCAAATTTTTTGTTTGTTTGTTTGCTTTTTAGCTCCTAGGCTCTCTAAAGCATTTTAGATCTTCAATTTTTTGCAAGAAAAATACTTGTTTTTCAATCCATTTATCTTCAAATAAATCTTTCATTAGCTAATAATAACAGTTAACACTTATAAATTGTTTACAATGTGCTGAGTACCGCTCCTACCTTTCCACGTGGGTTAAATCATTCAATGCTCCCAATAACCCTTTGATATAGTTAATATTATCCCCACTTTACAGATGATGAAAGAGACACAGGAACTTGCAAGGGTCACCAGCCACGGGGAATCATGATCCAAACCAAGGCAGCCTGCTCTAGAGCACACACCCTTTACCACGAGGCCCTGCTGCCACTTTTATTTTTGTTATCTGCCGATGATCACACTCAGAGGCCAGAAGGCAACAGCCTTGACGAGACTGATAACAATCACACTATGGGGAAAAGACTCACACTATGAGTCAATTTTCTCAGGGAAAGTCCATCTCCATGCAGGAAAAAGTCATCTAAGACTGGAGTAGAATTATCTAACACACAAACACATTTACATCAATGTTGCGTCACGTGTTTTCTGGCTTTAGTAAAAGCCATTATTTCAAAGATGGGTACAGCATCGTGGCGCAGATGGCCAGGGCCGGTTGCCTGTAGCACATTTTATGATGCATTATTTATAGCTCCTGTGATGTCATTCTAACAGAGACCTTCTCTAGGCAGTAATTCCTTAGAAACCCATACTCAAAAAGCACCTGTAACAGTCATCAGAACTAAATGCCCACAGTAAGGGTTTCTGCTATGCATCTACAGGAAGATCTACGTAAGGATGCTGCACAGATTATACCCCCAAGTCCAATAATACCTTAGTAACATCTCAATATCCAGCTTCCTCAACATTGGAGTTAATTTATCTCCTCAAAGCATTGGTCTTAGGTACCTCCAAACTCACAGCATATTAAAAAAATAAAAAAGTAAACACTCAAGTCCAAGAAAAAGCAGAGACATTAATCTTAAATTCTAAAGTGGTTTGGTACACTGCACATACGCACTCTCTATTCCTTTAAAATACTCTATTTGACAATGAAGTTTCAAAGAAAGTACACAACCCACAGAACTTATTTAAAGCATCTTATCCCTTAGACCACATAAAGTTTATTACATTTTAAAAAAAAAAATCATACCAACCTAAGAAAGTCAGTTTGTTACAACTGGTCATCTGTGTATGGCCCGGGAGAAAGTGGGTCACGGAAACATTGTATCTAAATATTACTTAAGTATTTATCAACCCCAGTGTCTAGCTTCTGAGAATAACTACTACCCTGCAGGCGTGCAATTCCCCTGCGGGGGAGATTTGATGAAACTGTAGTTAGCAGGAAATAATGATAAAAGTGGAAAAGTTTTAAAATAATCATCATAACAGCCAGCATCCAAGAGAGAAGCAGGAAAACAGGTTGCCGGGGGTTGGCTGGGCTAAGGAAGGGCATGGTGGCATTTTTGCACTAGGGCTCGGTTCTCTAAGAAAGTCAAGTGCACACGGTGGTCCTTCCAAGGTCACCTGCACACCTCTGGTCTGCACCATGCACTTCCCCGAGCTCCTGCCCTCCCCCGGGCCAGGGCCACGGTGATGGGCAAGCTGAGGACATCTCCTAAAGGGGGTGGGGGCCATTCCTTACATTCCATGCTCAGGGGTCCACCTGAGAAGTTCCACTCCGATGCCTTCTCAGAGACGCTTTGCACGAGAAAGGCAGGGACTGCCGGGCTCCAGAGCACCCTTGGGTCCAAAGGAAAAACAAGCCTCAACATCCTCTTTTGAGTGGACCAAACAACAGATGGCCACTTGTTTCCAGTTTCTACCACAGGGAAGGAAATAAGAATGCCGAACTGTTATTTGTAGCCTCCTTAGAATCTCCACTTTTAGGCAGGGGCCCCGAAAGAGAAAATGACCCAGTGGCCCTTTCCTGAGAATGAAGACCCTGTCACGACTCTTTCCTCTGCCCAGAAGCCTGTACTTCCTCTCGGCCAGACATTTGTGCATAAATGTGCCTTCACTTTCCACTTCAATATCCCTGCCCCTACTTCAAGGCAAAATAAGTGACTTTTCTTCTCCAGTATCAGTCACATAGACCCTGTACTGCTTGAGAGAAAAGGCCGTGTCCTCAACGTCAGCACAGTATCTGGCTCTCATGTATATATTTTATAATAAATATCTTCTGAGGAGTGAACAAAGTTGGGCGCGAGGCTAAGGGACAGAGGGGGACGACAGCTAATACAAATAGTTGACATTTACTGAGCACTTACTAGACCCCATCTAAACTTCACAACTATCCTTGGGGGTCAGTTCCATCACTGGCCCCTTTTCACAGATGAGGAAACTGAGGCACAGAGAGGATAAGTAACTTGCTACAAAGCAGCAAGGAAGGAATGGATGGGCAGGTGGTCTGGCTGCCGAGCCTGGGAAGGAGCACACAGTGAAAGGTGCAAGAAATGAAAGGCGGGCCCTTTTTCTCATGGAACTTAAACTGAATTGTGAAGACAAGATCAGGTGTTCCCAGGTGGCCACCTGGACGCAATGCCGCCAGCTGACATGAAGTTTTCTTCACCAGCCTGGGAAGAGAGGAGAATAACGGTAAGAGAAGACTGGCCAAGTGAGCTGTATTGGTAGAACAAGCACACGCTTGGGTTGCTGCCTTGTTTTGGGGTTTGAAATAGAATTGCATTCATTAACATGGTCCAGGGACAAACAATGGTTCCTTCCTGCTCGGAGAGGCTGTGCTCTCAGGTGCAGAGGACTGGGGGACCTGGAGGAGCTGGCCTCCTGGAGCAGGGAGACCCAGGCACTGGGGCAGGGTGGGGGATACCTGGGGAAAAGGGGGAGCATCTAGGCCCTCTAGGAGCAGAGTGGGGAGCAGGGAAATGGGCCTAGGAGGGAGGGCAAGCGGGATCAGGCATTCCTAGGCACCAGGCAGGGGAAAGTAAGGCTGACCCAAGGGTGCTTGGCAGGGCCTCTGACAGATGCAACTGGCTTGGAAGGGAAATTTGTCCCCAGAAGGTTTCAAGGAACTGTTTCAATCCAGCAGATGTCTCCTGACAGCTCTTATCAAGGGGCCCCCGCTGCTGCCTGCCCAGGCCCCTCTGCTCCCACCGCCACCCCCCGGCGCCTGTGGCAGGGAGCTATCTAGGGGAAGCAGAAGAAACTCATGAGAATAAATTTAGTAAAAGTTAAAAGGCAAGTTCCCAGAGCCCAGTGTCAGGGGGCCCCAGGGCTTACTTAGCCGAGAGAGGGAAGTGACTCAGTTCACCTAGGAAGCTACAAAATGGTCAAGCCAGGCCGGCATCTGTCTAGCTTTCCCTATTTTCCAATAATGAGGAGAGGAGACAGCAGACCAGAGGCAGATCAGTGGAGGCAAATAAAGCCCCATGAGCTCCTCACACCCAGAGGGTCCTGAAGACTGGTGGGCTGACCACACCTGACACAGCAGTGTCCCCCAGCCTGGCCCAGCCTCTGTGTCCCTGTGGGCCAGGCCCCGGCTTGCTGGAGGCCGGGATGAGGGATGTTCTGCCGAGAAAGTTTCCCCAGCTGCCAAGACTGCCCGTTGCTGGCTTGTTAAAACAAAGACATTAAATTGCTATGTAGACTGTCATCTTTAAACAAAACTTAAGCCCAGCAATAAATCTGAAACCATCCCCAAGGGTTTAATGGGATAACGTACCACAGGCACCAGTGGAAGGCCGAGGCCTGCTTGGCAGGGTGGGAATTCCCCTGAGGGGTCACCCTCGCTCTGGCTAGGAGGATGGGGTAGGGTGGGGTGGCTTCAGGTTTGCTTTTCAGGTGGGCACATCCCAGTTATCATCAACAATGCAAGTTGTGAGGGGCAGTAGAAAGGACAGAACTCTTCAAGGGGGCCTCACGTCTCAGCAGCATTAGAATCACCTGGGTGTTCCCCACCCCAGGAGTGAATCAGGGGGTCGGGGGTGAGGCCTGGGAAGCTGCATTTTAACAAGTTCTTCTTTACTCCCATGTGATTGGTGGAACACACTTTGAGAAAACTTGAAGAGGAGAATAAAGGAATGCCGCTTTGAATCATGGAAGGAGGGGTTGGGAACTCAAAGCCCTCAATAAGACTTTGCTGAAAAGTAGGAAAGAGAAAAGAAAGAACAAAACGTAGGAAAGGTCTAAAGTAGAAGGTGCTCGGGGAGACAGGACTGCAGCCAGGCCCAAATCAGGGGTCTTGCAGGGACAGATCCAGGTTTTGTGGGGCCTGAAGCTTATACCATTTGGGGAGCCTGTTTAAGAAAAATAATTCAAAATTATAAAGTATATATATCAGTACAGAGTCACCCCAAAGATCACTTGTCTGACTTCCCAATACCTTAGCCTTTCGGCCCACAGTCTCCCTTTCAACCCCTTTTCCCAATGCTGGGTGGTAATGACCAAGCAGGAAGGGGCTCATGTCCTTTCCCATTATAGGAGCAGAATTTCAATTTAAAGTTCTCAAGAAAATAGGGCTCTTGGAGCCCAGGTATCCAATGCCAATCCATAATGTTTAGCAGCTGACCTTGCTGTCAGTGACATGGCCACATTTCATTAAAGGTGGCTTAAAATTTGCTGCCCTGAAACAATCTATTCCCTAAACCTGCCCTCAGTCTTTCTGGTGTGCAACTTGGCCATATGCAAAAGCACCCAAATCCACACATCTTTCATGATTCAATGGTTCTCTTGTGATTCTTAAACCCCAAAATGAGCCACAGCAATAAGTAATCTGTACGGAGGTATTCACAGCATCTCTACTTATAGGAAAAGGGAGAAAAGATAACAGCTAGGAAATATTTTACTTTTACTATGTGCCAGGCATTGTACTCGGGGCTTCATATGCTTTAGTATATTTAATCCCACGACTCCATGAAAACTACTTTACAGACAGGTAAACTGATGCAGAGGAGTGCTGGTATCTCTCCAGGGTGGCAGGGGACAGTCTTGCATTTTAGCATTTGCCCATTTCCACGGCATAAACAGCCTACCATAGAGAAGCTCCAGTCTGTGGTTTAGCTACCAGTTCCCGAACTTCTCTTGTAAGACAGCCTGAGTCAGTTCCAGCACAGCATTGCAACGGAGACAGAGAGAAGTCAAGTTAATTTGCCACTGTTACTTGCTGAATGACAAAGTCAAGGTTGGAACCAAGAATTTAATTCCAGAGTCTAGGCTCTGACCACAGCTCCATAGGCCTGGGCCAGTGATAGGGAACAGCTGACATTAATACCCACCAGGGAGTCCTTTGACTCACAGGAAGGTTTACAGGACCACTAATGCTAATGGAGCACTTAAAGCACGCTGGGCAACCATACCCGATCTGTACAATAACCCTTGAAGAGCTACATTACTAGGCCTGCCCTAAATATTAAATGGAGTGATTTGCATAATTTGATAGGTGGGGGATAGGCTCCGATTAAGTGCTTAAATAAACGGGAGCTATTACTATTCCCATTTTGAAGATATTCTGCACTACAGAGGTTTCACCATTAGTAAGTAGTGGAAGTGGGATTCTGAGCCAGCCAGTTTGGTTCCAGACTTTTAGTCACAATGTTCCTCAGAAACATGATGTTAAAAAAAAAAGAAAATGGACCCGCAGACTCTGAGTGGGCAGGAGAGTGAGACAGACCTGGGCGTGAAAGATTTCTCCATCATCTAAGAGTGACTTGGGGGCAAGTTACCTAACAGCTTCTGGCTTCAGTTTATGCCTTGGTCTCCCACCGGGGTGGCCTAACGGTGGAGAGAGAATTCACAGAAGCAGTGAGCTAAGCCCCTGGCCAACAGTAAGCGCTGGATAGGTCGTGGCTATTATTATGAACAAAAAAGGACAAGAGAACTGGCAAGAAGAGCAGGGTTTCTTCTTTACCGTGGGTTCTTTGTCATATAAAAACTGCCTTAAATTGTGGCTCGGGCTGGTCCAGCGTGACAGCCAGAACTTCGCTGGCCGGGTTTACAGACGTGCCCTTCTCCATCCTGGAGCTTGGCCACCTTCGCGGGCCCCACCTTTCTGCTCCGCGCTGCAAAACTGAAGGTCTCTGGTGTCCCAGGCCCGGCTGCCCAGCCGGGTGCTGGAGGTCCAGCCGCGCCTGCAACTGGCGCGCACGGGCCCTGTTCCCACCCACGCCCTCCCCGCAGGGAACACCTCCAGACCACGGTGGTACCCGCCCGCCCGCCCGCCCTTCTGCTTTCGGAATCCAGATCCTACGCTGCCTCCAAACTTCGGGGGTATTTTGGTCTCCCTTTTCTCCCAGACCATCACTAAAAAGAAAACTGTTGTTGTTCCTCTTTTTACCCAAACTTCCTCCCCGGGCGCCTCCCCGGGCTCTGAGCTCCCCTCGCGGCTGGGACCGCGGGGCGCGGGGCGCAGCGGGGAGAAGCGGCGCGCTCGGCTGCGCTCCGGTCCGGCTGCATCGCCAAGCCGCGCGCGAGCCCGGGAAGGAGGGAAGGATGCCCGGCGCCCGGCTTACCTGACGGCGGCCGCTTCCTGCTCAGCCGGCTCACCGCGCGGTTAAACATCGCCGCGGACGCCGGGGAGGAAGGAGCTGCAGCCGGGCGGCGCGCGGAGCAGTCGGAGGAAGGCGAGGAGGCGGAGGGCGAGGGGGAGGAGCCCGCGCGGCACCGCCCCAGCCCCCGCCTCGCCGCCCTCCTCCCCGCGAGGCGCCGCGTGGCGTGCTCGGTGCGCCCTAACGGCCCGCGCCAGCTGGGCCCTCGGTGCCCGGACGGGGCGGGGCGTCCCCGGCCGCCCCCAGTTGCCCAGAGCGGGCCCCGCGCCCGCCGGGGACTTAGGCGCCCCTGCGGAGGCGGTCAGCGATCCGGAGCCCCTCGCAGCGCAGCGGGGCTCGTGCGAGATGCCACCCGGCCCTGCTGCCACCTCCCGCGGCCCCGCGGCCTCCCGGCCTTTCCCTGCAGCCCCGGGCAGAGGGCTGGGCGCGGGGCACACCTCTGCGGGGTCCCCTCCGGGATCACTGGCGGGGAAGCCGAGACCTGGAGGATCCACCCAGTCCGAGTGCAACTCGGCCTGTGGCCTCGGTTCTCCTCGCCCCCGGGATGGGGATCCCCGTGCGCTCGGGCCCCCCCGCCCCGGGGATCTGCGCGCGCCGGGCCTTCCCACGCCGCCAGGGCGGGCGGGGAGTCCCCGGGGCCCGCGAGCCGAGCCGCCGGTGGGCGCCCTCTCCCGGCCCGTGCCGCGCCGCACCCGCGCCTTCTCCCCTTGGCCTTGAGGCTCCAGGGTAGGCCTCCGGGATTTCTGCAGGAGCCCCTCAGGTTTCAGCGGGGAGCTGCGCTCTGTCCGCACACTTGCGCGCCCGGGGCACTTCTCTAACTTTAGGGACTTGTGGGTGCAGCCTCCAGCACGCTCAAGGACCAACATCGCTCAGATCCCCACTGCGGTCTCCTCTCCCACTCTCGGTCACCTGCTTGGCGCCGCGCGCTCCACTCTCCTCACTTACTTCATTTCTTCAACAGAACTGCCCAAGAGGGGTGTCATTAGCCCCATTTTCTTGAACATGTGGTTTGCAAGGAATTGTCTTTCTGGCAAATTTTATTTTTCTCCTTGTGTATCTGGCTTTGTCTCCAAATTGGTCTTTATTTTTAGCTGTACTAATTGCTATTTTTCTAAACTGTTCCCCAGTCGTCTCCCCCCCCCATTCTTTTGCAGTATTTTCACTAGTTGGCACTTTCTTTTGTATCCGCTATTCTGCGCGGCCTGTTCTGTTCACTTTTCCTCTCCCTCTACCCGCCCCACATCCCAATTCCACGCCGTGCCTGTCCTGTGGTCGCGTCTCTCAAAGTCGTGTGCCTTACAGTCCTTCTATGCACTCGCCCCTGGATTTCCAGGCTCCTGAAGGTTACAATGGAAGCGACCACGTGACCATGAACAGGGATAGAACTCAACCTGAGCAGCCCGACCTTAAAAAACCGTTTCCTTCTGTTGGCCCACTCTAGCGACAAGCTTCCGCTCCGTGGTAAAGGGATCAGGCTGCGACACTTGAACTATAGGCAGGAGTTTCACGTTTTGTAAAAGTAGAATTTTAAATCCTGACCGAGTCCTGCATCCAAATGAAGTCACGGCATTCTCATAACAATAACAAGGGAATTTGTGCAGCACACACTAGCAAACTTCCCCGGCACCAAATTACAAATCTTTTTTTTTTTTTTTTTTTTTTTTTTTAGACAGAGCCTTAATCTTGCACCGTGGATAGAGTGCCATGGCATCACAGCTCACAGCAACCTCCAATTCCTGGACTCAAGCGAGTCTCCTGCCTCCACCTCCCAAGTAGCTGGGACTACAGGCACTTGCCACAACGCCTGGCCATTTTTTGGTTGCAGTCGGGCCTGGGCTGGATTCGAAACTGCCAGCTCAGGTGTACGTGGCTGTCGCCTTAGCCCGTTGAGCCACAGGCGCCGAGCCCAAATTACAAATCTTAATGCAGGAAATCAGGGCACCAAAACAAAGGGGTAAAGTTAGGCACCTCAGCTAAATGATGTGCTATGCTGGTTTCCAGGTCCACCCTCTTGTGTCCTGAAAAACTCTGGCTTCAGTCATGCTTACAAATCCCTCCTGAGCTAAGAACCCCAGGCCTCTCTTAAATAAAAGGAAAATATAACAGCTTCAAATCACTTTGTCCTATTAGAATATCAGACAGTAAGTGCAAAAATAGGAAGGCGTGTAACCATGTCTTAGCAGGTTTAATGCAGACAGTTTAAAGCCTGCATTTGGGACATTGAAAGACTGTCCTCCTAAAATTGCTATAAATGCCTCTTTTAAGTATCTAAACATCAGGACCGGTGGGGTGGCTCACGCCTATAATCCTGGCACTCTGGGAGGCTGATGTGGGTGGATTGCCTGAGCTCAGGAGTTTGAGACCAGCCTGAGCAAGAGCAAGAAATAGAAAAATTAGGCATTGTGGCAGGCACCTGTAGTCTCAGCTACCTGGGAGGCAGAGGCAGGAGGATTGCTTGAGCCCAGGAGTTTGAGGTTGTTATGAGCTGAGCTGATGCCACAGCACTCTGGTAAGACTCTATCTCAAAAAATAATAATAATAATAATAACTGTCTAAAGATCAAAAAGCCAGTTTTCATTGTATACCATGCAGGAGACTAAGTATAAAGCCTCACAGCTTCCAAGTTTCTCTCTCTCACACACACACACACACAAACCACTAAGTTCTGCCCATGGTTTCCATTTGGATTGAAGGTGCTTCCCATCTGAATAGCTTTGCTCCTGTGTAAGTCCAGCACCCACCTTCTGTAGCTGTCTCAATCAAGCGTTCGCAAGCAAACCAGGGTAGCCAGTTTGGGGAAGAGGATGAGTAATTCAGCACCTTTCTCCCCCTGCTGGTCTCATCTTTGGTTTAACAACCTTCAGATCAGGCAAGAAGCAATAGCCCCAGATGTGGTCCAGTAAAGCAGAATTCCAACAGCATCATCGAAAATACCACATTTTGGAGTTCAATATTTTCTATTCTACTCAGAAACTTCAAAATGTTGGTCAGCCGTGAATACATTTTAGAGTCTCTTTCTTATAGCCAGAATATGTACAACAGGACTATTCTAGGTCATTTGGAGCCGATGAGGTGTAGTAAAATAAATAAGTGCCTGACTTCAAGTCAAGAGACTGGGGTACCAACCCTTACCATACCCCAGAGCAGCTGTGTGTCCTTAGACACATCACAGCCTCAGGGGACAGGATGAGAAAAGGATGCCACCTACTCAATCACAACGAACAAAAAAGCATCTGGCATAGTGCCCAGCACGTGTTGATACACAAAAAATTACTGGAGTCTGAATTACTCCCCCTACAATGCCACTCTGATAAATGATCAACTTTTCCCTATACACAGTAAAAAGTTGAATTTTTTTTTTAATTATAGGAAGTTGGCAGGATTAATGATGGTGTGATTCTCATAGTGTTGCTGCAACATGAAAGGCAGGGGAAAGCAAATCAGTACAGCCTCTCTGGAAGGCAAAGGAGGGAGATGTGTTGAGATGCATATTTGGCAATATCTGTAAGTGTCTCCAAAACATTTATACCCATTGGACTGGTGAATAAATTCTACAACTGGCAGTTTGTGCCCAAAGAAGAACAAATGATGCAAAGCTTTATGTGCAAAATTAAACATCACAACACTTCTTTTTATCAGTGCTTTTATAGTAGCTAAAAATGTCCATTAAGAGAATGACTAAGATACAGCATATTCCTATGATGGAATATTTAACCATTGTAAAAACAACAACAACAAAAAAACAGTGTGAGGAATCTTGGGTGATGTGAGAACATGCTTATGACAAGCTCTCATTGAAAAACTCAGGAGGCAAATATAGAGAAAAATTTCAGTGCAGGGAGGAGGAAAAAATATAGTATATTTATGTAAACAATGCTAGCAGTTAACAACACCAGACTATTACTAGAATTTATCTCTGGATGATAGGATAATGGGTGATTTACATTTCCATATTACATTTTCCTATTTCATAAAATTTCTGCACTGCATATGCTTTTAAGTCAGGGGTGGGGAATCAGTTATTAGAAAGTGGTGGAATCTCTACTGGGTTTAATGCTACAAATTTGCAAACCCTCATTTCACAACATCAGTTTTGCTTTCACAAAACTTATAATTTCCCATGGAAGGAGTGGGCAGACACCGGCTGCCTTTCCTATCTTTGATCTCTCTTGCACTTCACGTCCCACATTCCTGGCATATCACAGCTAGAGGGATCCTTGGAGATCAGCGTATTATGTGCAGATCAGGAAACTGAGGCTGTAATCAGTCAGCGGCTAAACTCTCCTGTGGCTGGCGGTGATGCTGGGCAGGTGGCCTCCTGGTACAGCATTCCGCGCCCATTGAAGATGCACCTTACAAGACCTTTAGGCAAGTTTTAGGTTCTCATAAGGATTTCCAGTTAAACAGGGCAGATTAATTATATCCGCTTGCAGCCATACTTGTATTTCTCCGATCTCAAAACAAAAACAATCAGCCATGAAAAAGGAGATCTTGCCACTGTAGCAACATGTATGAACTTGGAGGACATCACACTAAGTGACATAAAACAGACACACATGGACAAATACGGTCTGATTCTACTTATACATAGAATAAGGTACCCGAATTGGTCAAAGCGAAACAGTGGTTTCCAGAGGACAGGGAATGGGAGAAATGGGGAGATATTGATCAAAGGGTACAATCGTCTAGTGGGAAGAACGGCTTCTGGGGATCTCATGTACAGCCTGGGCGATGGGGCGGGTGTTAGTTGACACGTCTGTGATGATCACTACACGGGATATGCAGATATCAAATCATTGTGTTGTACACCTGGATCATACATAGTATACAACTTTCGTCAATTAAATTTTTAAATAGAATAAATAATAAACATAAATTTAAAAACAAAACAAAACTTCTCCACTGCCCCATTTCACTTCAGCCCTTTTCAGCCAAGTGCCTCTGATGAGTCGGCCAATTCCCTCCTCCCCCTCTGGTCTGACCTCCATCTCTGTGAAACTTCTCTTGTCCGGGTCACCCATGACTTCCAACTTGGGAAACCTTAGTTCTCAGCTCCTCTCTTACCCCATCCATTATCAGCAGAACTCTGTTGATGGCTACCCTCCCTCTTCAACCACTTTCCTGGTTTGGCTTCTGCACCACCCACAGGCCCAGCCTCCATCCCCAACCTCCTTTCTGGCAGCCCCACCTGTACTCACCCCCACTCCCTCATTCCATCCTGGCACGCGGCCTCCTCCTCATCCCACCCAGTGACTTTGCACGATCCTTCCGTCTGGCACACTCTTACCCGTCCCTGCATGGCACACTCCCCCGGCTTCTTCGGGCCTTAATCCAGTGTCACCACTGAGCAGCCCCTCCACCTGCACTTCTGCGCCTCTTTTCCCTCCATTTTGGTAGTGTCCCCTCCTACAGATGTTTCCTTCAGGGGCCCACCACCTGCCTCTCCCTGCAACCCCTGCACCTGCATTACGCCGCCTTGGATGTGGGCTCCCTGGAGGCAGGGATTTGTCACTGTTTTGTTCTCAGCACCTACAAGAGTGTCTGTCACAGAGGAAACACTCCACAAAAATGTGTTGACAAATCGAGAGAAGAAAAATACTCATTTCTTCTCTCCCAAAATTCCACTAAGATGACAGAAAACACATTAAAAATAAGGTATAAACCCACCTGGAAAAGGTATATGAAAAAGGAGGCAGCAAAAATGGAAGCGATTTCAAGCAATTTGAAAGGAGATGGAGAAGCAGAAACTGACTTACCAGGAAGAAAGAGCTACAACCTCCATACGGGCACAGGGTGGTGGTGAGAAGAAGCCAATTCAGCCTGCAGAGCTCAGAGCCCCCGACTGACAGGCACAGACCACAGAAAGCAGGGCAGGCAAGGGCTGAAAGCCAGCAATTGTATAAGTCTGTACACGGAGGCTTCCAGCCCCCTCTTCCTACCCCAGGAAACAGAAGTTACCTTGGCAATGACTGAGGCAGGGAGGCTCTGGGCTAAGGGACCACCGGCTGAGCTGAGGGGCAGATGTGCTCTGAGCTTCCACCAGAGAGTTAGGTCAAGATCTGCACACAGAATTGTGAGGCCCTTCTTCCCAGGTCCCTTCCCCAGCAGTCAGGTGTTCTAGACAGATTTAATATCTCCCTTGGAAAAATAAACAAAACAGAAACACAAGAGATATTAATGAAGCTAGCATTGCCCAATCTCAGAGGAGTTACATAGTCTACAAGGCTCTTTCACAGGCATAGTGCTCCCAAAGAGTTTTTGACACCCTTCTTTCAAATATGAGGGCCATGCAAAAATCTCAGATATTTAAGGAATGCCTCTAACATGAGAGAAAGACAGAAACGGAAAATAGGAATCCAGGGGAAAGACAAAAGAGAGAGCAGAAATAAATCTTTTTAAATACTGTGATTGTCTTAGGGAGAGAGAGAAGCAATTTTATTCATACAAAAAGAAGACAGAGAAATTGGACTATAAAAATAAAGTGGAAACAAAGGATTTTCAATAAAAGGGTTTGAGGATAAAGTCAAGGAAACCACCTGAAAATTAGAACAGATGAAGAAATGTACAATGAGAGAGAAATATTGGAGAATCAATCCAAGTAATAGGAACTCTAGAAAAACAGTATAGAGAAAATGTTGGAGGGGAAATTGAAAATACAATCCAGGAAAAATTCCCAGACATAGCTGAGTGAGGCCTATGGTCCCAGTTACTCTAGAAGAAGCTGAGGTGGGGGGATCCCAAGAGCCCAGGAGTTTGGGGGTCTAGAGCACTATAATCAGGCCTGTGAATAGTCACCGCTTTCCACCCTGGGCAATATAGGAAGACCTCATCTGTTAAAAAAAAAAAAAAGGCCAGTGTCCATTGCTCTCATCCTAGCACTTGGAGAAGCTGAGGTAGGAGGATTGTTTTGGGGGTGTTTTTTGGGGGCCGGCACCCTACTCCTTTGATCCACAGGTGCTGCCCGGGAGGATTGTTTGAGACCAGGAGCTTGAGGTTGCAGTGAGCTATGATGATGCCATTGTACTCTAGCCAGGGCAAGAAAGCGAGACTCTGTCTCAAATAAATAAGGAAGGAAGGAGGGAAGGGGAAGGGACGGAGACAGGAAAGGGAAAGGAAGGGGAAGGGACGGAGACAGGGAAGGGAAAGGAAGGGGAAGGGGAAGGGGAAGGGAAGGGAAGGGAAAGGAAGGGAAGAGAAGGGAAAGGAAGGGAAGAGAAGGGAGAAAGATGTAGAAAATTCATCTCCAAATTGAAGGAGCCCATCAAGTGGGCACAATGTCAGGCCTACAACAAAGTAAACCAGCATGAATTTCAAAACATAAAGACAATTTCCAAAAAGCACACTGCTGGTAGGAATATTAAATGTTTCAACCACTTTTGGAAAGTGGTTTGAATGTTTCTTAAGAATTTAAATGTATATCTATCATATAATCCAAACATTCCAATCCTAGGCATTTACCCAAGAAAAATGAAGGCATGGGTCCGTACGAAGATTTGTATATGAATGTTTATAGTAGCTTTATTTGTAATAGCCCTAGACTGGAAACAAACAATCATGCTATATACATACAATGGACTACTCCTCATCAATAAAAAAGAATGAATTATTGATACGTTCAATAACATAGATGAATCTCAAGTAGCCTCAGTGCAAAAAGCCAGACAAAAAGCAATACATATTGCATGGTTTCATTTATGTAAAATTCTAGAAAATGCAAACCAAACCACAGTGACAGAAACAGACCAGTGACTGCTTGGGAATAAAAGATAGCGGAAGGTGGGGGGTGGGCAGCACCTGTGGCTCAAAGGAGTGGGGCACTGGCCCCATGTACCGGAGGTGGCATGTTCAAACCCAGCCCTGGCTAAAAACTGCAAAAAAAAAAAAAAGACAGCAGGGGGGTATACAGGGAGTGGGTGAAGGATAGATTTCCAAGGGGTACAAGAAACATTTGAGGTGGTGGATATATTCATTATCTTGATTGTACTGAAGTTTTCATAGGTGTACACCTGTCAAAATGTAAAAGATAAGCTTTACATACAGGGTGTACATAAAGGTCATGTGCAATTTAAAATAGTTGTAAATTTTTTAAATGCACATGAACTTTATGGACACACTGTATGTGATTTCATTGTATGTAATTATACCTCAACAAACCTATTTGTAAAATTATGTATGTGTTGAGGATGTAAAATGCTTCAGCCTCTTTGGAAAAGAGTTGAACAGTTCTTCAAAGTTAAATATGAAATCACAATATAACTCAACAACTATGTTGCTCAAGCTGATCTTGAACTCCTAGCCTCAAGAGATCCTCCCACTCTGGCCTCCCAAAGTACTAGGATTGCAAGCTTGAGCCACCATATCCAGACTTCATATATATTATTTTAATGAAAATAAATTTTGTTTTAAATTCTAATAATCACCACTTGCTTAGTTCATAAGAAAAGAGGAGAAACTTGGTGATATCACCAATAATAGCAGTAGCTAATTTTCATGGAGTATTTACTATATACGTGGCATTTTCCTAAGTGCTATTTTAAATACTGTTCTTATTAAACGTCCTCTCGGAGGGGTCTTAGACTGCCTCTAATGGCAGATGAAAGATGAGCTGTAAGTAAACTTAGGGCTCTTCATGGATTGAAAAGCACAATTCACACTTTTTTTGATCTTCACTAAATGTTGTGCTTTAGGAATTTATAGATACAGAAATTGGGTCTCAGACTAAGAGAACTGTTCAATGCCACAGTTAAAAGAGGGAAAGCTGAGTTCAAATTCAGGTCTCTTGGCTCCTGGTGTTAACTCTTTATACGATGGTCCCCGTCCCCATGAAAAATTGGTTTTAAAAAAAATCACTCTTTCGGGTGTCTACTTTGTAAATTTTTCCCTTGTGCTATTTTTACACGTTAAAGGCAAAAATTTCAGAATTTCAGAAAATCTTCCTTCAAATCTAGATACAAAGATGTCCTCTAAAAAGCAAAACAAAGTTTCATTTATGTACAGGTACTCACATACAAGGTGTGAATGTAACTTACTAACACTGTTCTGGGGTGGGCGGCTTGTCTTTTAAAATAGTCATATTGCAACACCCACTTCCCAAAAAGTGTTGTCTCATTCACTGTGCTCACTCACACTCCACAGCAGGGGTCCTCAGACTTTCTAAACAGGGGGCCAGTTCACTGTCCCTCAGACCGTTGGAGGGCCAGACTATAGTTTAAAAAACCTATGAACAAATTCCTATGCACACTGCACAAAGACCTCCTAACTTCAGGGAAAAAAGGCCCCCCTTAACCGCAAAAAAAGGTCTTACTAACTGCAAAATAAAAAAAAAAAAATGACCTCCTAACTTCAAAAAAAAATAAATCCTAACTTGTTCTTGTTGCAGTTAGGCCAGGGCTAGGTTTGAACACACCACCCTCGGTATATAGGGCCGGCGCCCTACTCACTAAGCCACAGGTGCCATCCTGCCTAACTTATTCTTAACCTTGGTCCTCAGGCAGCAGCAGGCTCTGCACAGGCAAGCTCGGGCGCCAGAGAGCGCGGCGCACATGCCACACATGCGCACTGTGGGCCCAGGACAAGTTGGCTGCTAAGCAGGACAGGCAGCAGCGGCAAAAACACCCCGCGGACCGGATAATTGTCCTCGGTGGGCCACATGTGGCTCGCGGGCCGTAGTTTGAGGACCCCTGCTCCACCGAGTCAACGGGCAGCTACCCCTGCTCAGGGCTTCTCACAAACTTCTTTGGAATGTCACTTTCAGTCCCTTGGGAATTTCTAAAACTATCATTTATGGACCTAACTGTTAGGAAACTGCTAAAAGCAGAATGAGGTGGGTGATGACAGTTGGGAAACACTGAGAGTGATGGAGGGGGGAGGGAGGAGACGTGGCTAATTCACTGGTGTGCCTTGTAAACCATGCTCAAAATGACTTAACAGAATCAGCATTCAGGAAGAGGATTTCAGATGACTGCTTTTTCAGACAAACACACATTCCCCATTTTGGACATGTTATGTGGCATGATTAAAATCGGCTCCCTTTACTAAAGTTATGGTTATCACATGTACGTATGATATATCCACAGACGTACTTAATAAAAATAATGGATATTTTGTGAACTAATAAGTCCCATAAGACAAATTCAATTTTTAAAAAAAACATTTAAAAATCTGTTTTTAACCTAAGCCTATTCACCTACATTTCTCTGATATTGAAAAATAAGAAAGTGTTTGACAATTTTCAGTAAGTCTTCCAGTTACTCATCTGTGCTTGTAAACTAATCTAAAACTCTTTAAAAGCTTTTTAAAATCGTAAAACCCAACTAAGAAATAGAAAGCAACCTTAAAGAGACAGATCACTGATCAAAATGTTCTCGTTTCTGATTTCCAAAAACCTTTTAATCAAACCATCAAATTTTAGGTACGGGCTATTTTATACCTGTTTTACATGTTGTCATAGAAAATCTGTCCAGAAAAGTAGTAAACATGAGAAAATCATCCCACACCAATGCAGACTGCATATCATGTTGCTTTTACTTACATTTTTAGCCAACTGGAAACTTTCTGGAATCATTAATTCCTAGACATACATTGCTTTTCTCAGGCAACGTACTTTGGCTCACACGTTTGATGGTTTTTATCAGGTGTTAAAGGAACATAATTTGTGCTCTTATGAAGAATGACTCAGGCATTTTGCACCCCAAAGGGGAAAAAAACCTGAAATAATAAAGCCAAAATTTAGATTTTGAAGATATTTACTTGCAGAAAAATGTCTACATGTGTACGTATCTGTATCCATGCACACATATGTGTATATGCACATATTTAATTTAAATGCGTTTAGTCTCAGCGCCTGTAGCACAGTGGTTCCGGCGCCAGCCACATACCCTAAGGCTAGCGGGTTTAAACCCGCCTGGGCCAGCTAAGCAACAGTGACAACTGCAACAAAAAAATAGCCGGGCATTGTGGCAGGTGCCTGTAGTCCCAGCTACCTGGGAGGCTGAGGCAAAAGAATTGCTTAAGCCCAAGAGTTTGAGATTGCTGTGAGCTGTGACAGCATGGCACCCTACTGAGGGTGACATAGTGAGACTCTCTCTCAAAAAAAAAAAAAATGAGTTTGTAAGAAAGCGGAAAAGCAGTGAGGGTTGTTGGCCCAGTAGCTAGATAAACACATTTTAGAGACAGTCTACACAGCTTACATCTCTCGAGAGTAGGCATTAATCCCACATAGAGATCTGGCAATCATCAGGTGCAAAGTTTTAAGCCCAAAGACTCCTTAGGAGGAGCAAAATATCACTAATTCTTGGTTACCAGGATCATTAGATGATTGCTATCAGTAAAGACAGGAGACTCCATTAAGAGTGCTTAGTTTTATATGCTCTAGTCATAAATACCAGAATACTTTCTTTAATGACTGTAACTCCCACACATTTACATAATAAGATACAGAGTGCCATTTTGAATCCAGTCCGTGTTTTTCATGGATTTATAGATACAGGTAAAATTAATTGCCAGGCACTATTTACAACCTCAAACAATCTTTCCAGCTGTCCTCAACCACCACTACCCTCAACCTTTTTTAGTCAGAGTCACCAGAAAGTTTTTTCACCCTTCACATAAACAGCAGTAAATTCTCCAAATGCTCACATACCGTTCTTGACTTTATAGGCTAAATGGGTATGTGGCAGATGAAGAATAAAGTCTGGTATCTGCTACACCTTGGCAGGTATTTAGGACCTAATAGTGTCATTGAGATTGCTAACCCACTTTATTTCTTCATGTCTAATATTTTTATGCTCTTAGATGAAAAAAAATGACAGTAGATTAAAATCACTTTAAAGCAATTTGAATCAAGGGAAAATCTACCAACAAAATGATGGTTAGCTGAGACCTTAATTCTCAGTTTTAAATATAATAACTAAGTACTGTTTTACAGAATGAATACATGATACAGCAAAGATATGCAAGAGTATTGTTTCTCAAATGGAAAAAAATTAAGAACAGTTACCTAACTAAAAGAAAATTGAGTACGTTTACACTGGGACTCTAATTCTGCCAGAGAGCAAATGAGAACAATTTGGAAGGCAGTGACATATCTCAAAGGAAATAGTATTGAGCCCCAAGTAATAATGGTTCTCCTGTTTAGTAGTTTTTAAATGTGATCTGTAAAATTTAACAACTTTTTTACTGGCTAAAAAACACATGGCATTACATTTACCATCTCAACCATTTTTTAAAGCATACCGTTCAGTAGTGTTAAATATATTCACATTGTTGGGAATCTGAATTGTTGGATCTCTTGAAATTTTTTATCTTGCAAACCTGAAGTTCTCTATCCATAAACAACTTCCCATATCCCCCTCCTTAAGCCCCTGGCAACTACCACTCTACTTTTGATTTCTATAAATATGACTACTTTATAAGTTACATTTAAGTAGAATCGCAGTGTTTGTCTTTTTTTGTGACTGGCTTGTTTCTCTTAGCGTAACATCCCCAAAGTTTGGCCATATTATAGCACGGATTGGAATTTCATTTCCTTTTAAGGCTGAATAATATTGCATTGTATGTATGGACCACAATTTGTTTATACGTTTGTCTGTTGGACATTTGGGTTGCTTCCATCTCCTGGCTATGGTAAATGGTGCTGCTATAAACATGATATGCAAATATCCCTTCAAGAACCTGTTTTTTATTCTTTTGGACATAAACCCAGAAGTAGGATTGCTGGATCATATGATAATTTTATTTTTATTTTTTTGGGAAATCTCCAAACTGTTTTCCACAGCAGCTGGACCATTTTACATTCCACCAACAGGGCACAAGTGTTGCAGTTTTTCCGCAACCTTCCAAGCACTTGTTAATTTCTATTAAAATGCTTACGAATATACTTGTACATGCACAGTAAAGTTTCCAGTTTAAAGTTGTTGAAAATTGCGCCTGTAATCCTAGCACTCTGGGTGGCCGAGGTGGCTGGATAGCCTGAGCTCAGGAGTTTGAGACCAGCCTGAGCCAGAGCGAGACCCCCGTCTCCACTAAAAATTGGAAAAATTAGCCAGGCATTGTGGCAGGTACCTCAACCCAGCTACTTGGGAAGCTGAGGCAAGAGGATGGCTTGAGCCCAAGATTTTGAGTTTGCTGTGAGCTGTGATGCCACAGCACTCTACCCAGGATGCAGAGTGAGACTCTGTCTCAAAAAAAAAAAAAATTTACAGTGGCGCCTGTGGCTCAACGGAGTAGGGCGCCAGCCCCATATGCCGGAGCTGGCAGGTTCAAACCCAGCCCCGGCCAAAAACTGAAAAAAAATAAAGAAGTTACTGGCTTGGCGCCTGTGGCTCAACGGGCTAAGGCGCCAGCCACGTATCCCTGAGCTAGCAGGTTCAAATCCAGCCCGGGCCCACCAAACAACAATGACGGCTGCAACCAAAAAATAGATGGGCGTTGTGGCAGGTGCCTGTAGTCCCAGCTACTTGGGAGGCGGAGGCAGGAGACTCACTTGAGCCCAGGAATTGGAGGTTGCTGTGAGCTGTGATGCCACACCACTCTATCCAGGGTGACAGCTTGAGGCTCTGTCTCAAAAAAAAAAAAAGTTACTAAAAATCAAAAAGAATGGCAGAAAATTGTCTAAGATTTCCAGATATTTAAAAATGTGACTGGGCGTGGTGGCTCACATCTATAATCCTACCATTCTGGGAAGCTGGGGCATCACCTGAGCCAGAGCAAGACCCTGTCTATAAAAATAGTCGGGCTTTGTGGTGGGCGCCTCTAGTCCTAGCTACTCTGGAGGCTGAGGCAAGGAGATCACTTGAGCCGGAGAGTTTGAAGTTGCTGTGAGCTATGATACCATGGCACTCTACCGAGGGCAACAAAATGAGACTCTGTGTCAAAAAATTAAAATAAAAAAGTAAAAGTAAAAAAAATAAAATAAAATGTACATAATTGAAAAGATCATTGTTCCAAGAAGTTAAAAATGTTTAAACTTCAAGATCTTTTTATTAACTTTAGACTTCTACTTATTCTTTTTAAAAATACTAAATGCAGGCTGGGCGCCTGTGGCTCAACGTGCTAAGGCGCCAGCCACGTACACCTGAGCTGGCAGGTTCGAATCCAGCCCGGGACCGCCAAACAACAATGACGGCTGCAACCAAAAAAAAAAAAAAATGGCCAGGCGGGTGTCTGTAGTCCCAGCTACTTGGGAGGCAGAGGCAGGAGACTCGCTTGAGCCCAGGAATTGGAGGTTGCCGTGAGCTGTGATGCCACAGCACTCTATCCAGGGTGACAGCTTGAGGCTCTGTCTCAGAAAAAAAAAAAAATACTAAATGCAAATACACCAACTTTAATAAGTTCCTCTATACACATATTTGCTACTGAAAATTGAAACAGCACATCAAACTTTCCTTTTATTCCAATTCAAATTTTTGAAACCAGAAAATCTAATTATCTGTCCTAATTAAGCTCTAGTAAACCTACCCAGTGTTTTCTTTACATTCCTTCCCCACAAGTTACTTTGCTTCAAATTCTTATTTTATTTATTTATTATTTATTTATTTATTTATTTATTTATTTTTGAGACAGAGTCTCACTATGTTGCCCTGGGTAGAGAGTGTTGTGGCTCTGGGCTTAGGCTTGGTGCCTGTGGCTCAACGGGCTAAGGTGCCAGCCACATACACCTGAGCTGGTGAGTTTGAATCCAGCCCGGTCCTGCCAAACAACAATGATGGCTACAACCAAAAAATGGCCGGACGTTGTGGCAGGCGCCTGTAGTCCCAGCTACTTGGGAGGTGGAGGCAAGAGACTTGCTTGAGCCCAGGAACTGGAGGTTGCTGTGAGCTGTGATGCCACAGCACTCTATCCAGGGTGACAGCTTGAGGCTCTGTCTCAAAAAAAAAAAGGGATTCCTTTCAATTCTAAAAATACTATTTTG
>CAUYRH010027651.1:0-12371 GCA_963574655.1 Perodicticus potto | reverse complement strand
TGTTAAATAGTTCAATGAAAATATTTCAGATTGTATATAAAGTCAGCACATTGTGCCCCATGATTGCACCAATGTACACAATTATGATTTAATAAAAATTAAAAAAAAAAAAAAGGAAGAGTCTTGGCTCTATGCGTGTTTTTTGACTTCATATATTTTAAAAGTAAGAATCATTCTGATACTTTTAAGGATAAACTGATGAAGTATAAAAATCCTATTTTAAAATATTTTTAAAACCTTTACGCTTTTAAAATATTAAAGTTGATGGTACGAATGAACCTTCATATTCGTGCCATCAAGATCCAGCAACTGTTAACATTTTCCCCATAGTTTGTATATCTCTCTACCTATATGTGTGTTTTCCCTACTAAATTATTGCAAAGTAAGCTACACACATCATGATACTTCATCTGGCAAATAACATTTTTCTACATACCACCGATTATACCATATATGATGGCACATTTAAAGTGTTCAAAATTATTGTGTGTAGAAGCTTGCAAAAATACAGATGAGAGTAGTTTATCGCTGACATTAAAAATGATCCACTGCTCATCGTGTATGACCTCAATGAGGCAAATTTATGAGTGATGTTTTATGATGGCACTTCTGTAGGATATATTTCTGAATGTTAGTGTATTTTAAACTAGATTTCTAATGAGAGTTATAAGCTATTGTAATGCTGTTTTTTGTGTCTGGAAAGTAGAGGAGAGAGATTAGATTTAATGAATGATTTGGAAATCTTGGAATTAGACAGATTTAATATTTCAATCATTTTTTTGGTAGTAAGGGTTATGTATTTATTTATTTGAGACAGCATCTCACTCCGTTGTCCAGGCTGGAGAGCAGCAGTGTGATCATAGCTCACTGCAGCCTCCAACTCCTAAGGTTCAAGAGATTCTCACATCTCAGCCTCCCAAGTATCTATAATTATAGGAAAGTATCACCATGTCTGGCTAATTTTTAATTTTTTTGTAAAGAGTGGTCTTTGTATGTTGCCTAGGCTGGTCTCAACACTCAAGCCATCCTCCCACCTGGGCCTCCCAAAGTGCTGGGATTACAGTTGCCTGGCTATTTTCTAAGTTTAGACAGAACTAGAACACTGCTTTTGTGGAAAATCTCACATGGTGTTTTAGACTGATTCAGTAAACATATGGAAGGAAATAGCTTTTTGTATTTAGTTTTCTATTTCTGTGTTACTAAAAGCAGAAAAAACAGAGGCAATTTACATTAGTGGTATGTATAATATTTACGATCTGCTAAATACACCTTTTGAATTTGTAGAAAAATTAGGGCAAATGCCAAAGGAGACACACAGTAAGTACTTCCTTAACGTCAGATGAAGAGTCTCTATGCCATAATTATCCCAGGTTGCATAGTTTCTGTTCTTGTTTTAATATCACGGTATGTTAAGCATAATAACCAACCATTGTTGAGAACCACTATGGTTCTCATAATTAGAAAGGATTTTAAAATATTACCCCATATTCTGTGAATATAATACCTTATAGCTCCTTCCTATAGAGCATCACATATACAATACGGTCATGCTGTTTTCTTCTTTTCAGTACATTACTGGTGCTGAGTTAATTTAGATATTAAAATTTTGGAAAATATTTTATTTATTTAAAGGCCAGTCATACTGTTACTATTACTAAGAACTTTTAGAGAACACATTTCAAAAACTTGACTGATTATATATTTGGATATATATAGTTATCTAAATAGATTTTGTTTTTTTTTGTTGGCCAAAATGCACTGATATATATCCTGAAATTAAATTTGATCTTTAATTGTATTTTTTTAATGATAATATTGCACATCAAAGTCCTTTTCAGATGATCTGTCATGTAACTTAATGTTTATATTATAGAAACATATTAAAGGCATTTTTGTATTAATAATAGTTTTTTTTTTTTTGAGACAGAGTCTAACTTTGTTGCTCTCGGTAGAGTGCTGTGGCATCATAGCTCACAGCAACCTCAGATTCTTGGGCTCAAGGGATTCTCTTGCCTCAGCCTCCTGAGTAGCTGGGATTATAGGTGCCCGCCACAATGCCCAGCTATGTTTTTAGAGACAGGGTCTCGCTCTTGCTCAGGCTGGTCTCAAACCTATGAGCTCAGGCAATCCACTCTCCTCAGCCTCCCAGAGTGCCAGGATTACAGGTGTGAGCCACTGCACCCGGCTTTGTATTAATAATAATTTTATAACTACCAAAACACTTTATTAAGAGCTGGGAAATTTAGTCTTTGTTGAAATACTAAGATTCCCTTCATCTTATTCGTCATATACTTTTTACTTATTACATTTTATCAAAGTGATTTGTATTTAGTTTCAAATTCATCTTCTATGAATTTACAAACTTGGTATCTTTTTAAGCACACACTGCATGCATATCTCTTTCAAAGGCTATCATGTTAGTTACCTGATTCTTTTCTTTGACAGTTCTGCAGGTTGGTTGGTTCAGAAATGGCATTGCCTATTTTCTAGGTGTGGAAACTGAGGCTCAGATATGCTGAGTAAGTGATGAAGCCGGAATTAACAGCTGATGCCTCAATTCCCACTGTGTCCTGCTCTTCTCTCTGTGGAGGAGCGGAAATGGGGGGTGGTCATGGGGAAGAAAATGAGAGAGGGATGGTTTTGAATGAGTGAGACTGATATCGTCCAGCCCACCCAACTTCAAGATAGGCTTTGATCTGAATTCACGATGGAGGATCAAGAAGCTGCCTCTGTCGCTGCTTCACAAGTGTGTACAGACATTGACATTTTCTTGACTAAAATTTAGCAGTGCTATCTTCTCAATGACATTCAATTAAGAATATATTGTTTCCCTCTGTAAGTCTCACTAAGGACATTTTCATTTTGTAAGAAAAAATTTTGGCCTGTGAACTTTTTAGTTTTTTACTGAGTCGCTTGACTTTCGATTACACAGATATATTATTGCTATTACTATTTTATTTCCGAAATCAGATTTAACATTTTGTGTTCTTGCTAAACAAAAGAGTTAAACCAAATGTCAGTGCATTGGCAACTCAAGGCATCCTTTTTATCAGATGTGACACAAATTACCTCCTGTGGCAGCAGGGTATTTCCTTCATGGTGTGTGTTTGTGTGTGTGTGGCAGTGGCCCTTTTCTGCCTTTGAGAGAGATTGGAGGACATCTGATGGCAGCAGGGGGTGTTCCCTGGGGGTTCTCTTCAGAGGCAGGGGATGGAGAACTTGCTGGCATTCTCTGGGCTGCTGTGCCATCCTTTAACCCCTTGGCACTGCCGCTGCCCAGCTGCCTGACCCTCCCCAGGCCTCTCTGGCCTCCACTCCTTCCCTTGTTCCCCTGACCTGGAGGGTGCTGACTCACAGAGGCTTCCCATTAGTCCCTGGGTGGAGGTTACTTGGAATGTGCTAACTGACCGGCCTGTCTGCTCTCCCCTGGATTTCTCTTAGTCTGGCTGTTGGGAAAAAAGGATTTTGATCTTTGAGTCACATCATGGACACATGGATCATTGCTGTATTTGAAGGCACAGACTCATACATATTATTATAATGGATGGAGAAATTAAAACGAGGCTTTACTTGAACTCCAGAAAAACATGTTTACTTATACGAGGAACATTGTTATGTTTGATACAAGGTCTGTGTGTGTACGTGGCAGGTGAGGATATGCGGATATGCAGGTGAGATATGAGGATATCTCAAAAATGTAATAAAAAGCAGGTGCTTCTTTCCCCTTATCAAGTACTTCCTCTCAAGTCTCTGTTCTTGCTGGCTTGTGAGAGATGAGCAGGTGGTAAGAGAAAATTCACTGGGGTTGAAGTGCTGGTGTCTATGTTCAAGTTTTCATGCAGAAAGGATTGGTTAGAATTTAGATGAAAACTGAATATCTGGGTACCTGCCAATGGAAGAATTTAACACTGTGCCTTGCTTGGAGGGGTCACCCCTCTACCCTAACTGCTCTTCCCCTGCCTCAGACATTCCAGGGAGCTGGCAAGGGAGAGCGTCATCCACGGTGGTGGCGGAGCTGAGGGATGACAGGGGAACTTACTTTTGTGGGCCATTGGCAATATTTGAAGTTTGGCTGAGCCTGATCCATCTGTTTGGCATCTGTGACTTTGACTTTAGAAAGTGATAATGCAATAGGATCATGATTTTGTTTTCATAAAGACCCACGGTACCATTCCAAGCAACCTGTGAGAGGAAGGCATGGGCTTTGTGGCCAGACAGATGTGGGTTAGAATTATTCTGCCACAAAATCGCTATGAGAATGTGATAGCATCCCTCTCCCCTTTCCCTTTGATTCTCTGTTTCCCTTCTGTGAAGTGGGGACATCCATACCCACCTTTTAAGATTTAGAGAGGACTAATGGAAATTATATATATGTATTGCTCAGTACCTGGCAGAAAACTAGCACTCAAAATATCTTAGTTGTTAATTGGCTCTTGCCAACTGTGTGATGTCCACTAAAATACTTTGTAAGAGAATAAATAGTTACCTCCTTAACTTGACTTTCTATATTCTCAATTCCACGAATTTTGGTGTTTATTTTCTCTCCTCTCCCAGACATTGATATACAAACCTCCAAGCACTGTGTTCTTTGTGTCTGGCAGTTTCTGCAGTTTGGTTAGGCTCATCCTGTTTTCCACTGCCACCACTGTCCACTCTAAAGGGAGTGGAGATTTCTGTGTGGAAGGAGGAAAGCCAGTATTTATCCAGGGCCTTCTTTCTGCCAGGGATTTTAGGAGGTGCTTCACATAGGTTACTTCCCTGGGAAAAAGAAGGTTCTAAGAAACTAAGCTTTTACTAAATCTCTAAAGTTAATGTATTTAGAACCAGGGCTTTATCAGCTGTTTTCATTGCATAAAACAATGAAACCCTGACATTTCTGATGGTGTTCAGTGGAATCTTTTGTATATTTTTCATTGTTCTACATGGACCAAGTGTAGCATCTCCAGTGTTTTAAAACAGAGTGTGACAGATTGTAACAATTACTTGCATGAACACACAAAATAATAATCCTAGCATTTTTCAAGGGCAGTTAACAATTTACTAGGCAAAATAGAAGAGTTCCCTTTAAATATTTAAGAAGCCAGATGAGCTCTGTTTGAAATGCTATGGTATACTTGCATTATTTGCTGAGGGCATAGAATTCAAAGGGGCTCAAAATGAGGATGAAGCTATCAGGGTAGGGATGAGATTTTAAGGGTTAGAAAGGTCTTTGAGACGGGCCAGTGACCTATATATATTTGTCACATTGTTCTTTTTCTAGTAGGTACTCCTGGTAACACAATTGGCATCACTCTTCAAATTAGATTCAAACAGTGATTATCTTGCTGTTGTCTAAATTGGTTTTTCTTTCCTTTTTTACTCTGAACTTTATAGTTGGAATTGACCATGTTCCCTCAGGACTGGACACTATTTTCTCTAAGGATCTTGTCTTTCCCAAATTAGTACCAGTGTATCTTCAACATGTTCACTTTTTTTTCTTCTTTTTTTAACATTTAGGCATAGAGCACAGTTTTTTAAAGTTTGTAGGGATATGGATATTCTGAACTGAATGTAAATCTTATTGAAATGAATGTGTGGTGCTACTGTATAATGTATGTGTATAATAATTGTAGTTTTCTTTTCTTTTCTTTTTTTTGAGACAGAGTCTCACTTTGTCACCCTTGGTAGAGTACTGTGGTGTCACAGCTCATAGCAACCTCAAACTCCTGGGCTTAAGTGAGTCTCTTGCCTCAGCCTTCCAAGTAGCTGGTACTACAGGTGCCCACCACCACACCTGGCTATTTTTAGAGACAAGCTCTCAGTCTGGCTCAAGCTGATCTCCCACTTGTGTGCTCAGGCAATTCACCCTTGTCAACCTCCCAAGTGCTGGGATTACAGGCATGAACTACTGTGCCCGGAAATAATTGTATTTTAAAAATTATTTTCAGAAGAAAATGTGAGGCTGACAAATTTGGATGACAAAAGCCAGCATATTGGAGGAGAGGGAGGTACAAAATCCCTCTATAGGTGGTTCCAGATTTTCAGGTCCAGAGGGCTTCATTTTACATTATAATCCTGCTGCTATTAGACTAAGACACAGTCTAACCCTTAAGCTTCTTAGTTGGATGTTTCAAATCCCAAAGGGAATACATCACAAGATATTTGAAAAATGTATTATCAATTGAGAGATTATTACATTTTATCAGGCAACATAGCATATTTTTTAAGAGGGTGGGCCCTGGAATCTATTGTTGATTCAAATCCCAGTGTTGTTACTCACTCGCTCAATGACTGTGAGAAAATTGCTTAACTTCATTACCTCTGTCTCTCTCTTGTTTTTCTGAAACAGAGTCTCACTTTGCACCCAGGCAGTGGTACCACCGTAGCTCATAGCAACCTCAAATTCTCCTGGGTTCAAGTGATTCTCTTGGTCTAGCTTCTGGAGTAGCTGAGACTATAGGTGTAAGCCACCACTCCTGGTTAATTTTTTTGTTTTTTGTAGAGATTGGGTCTTGCTGTTACCCAGGTTGGTCTTGAACTCTTGACTTCAAGTGATCCTTGAGGCTCTGCCTCGCAAAGTGCTAGGATTATAGGCATGAGCCACCATGCCCAGACTATTTTTTTTTTTTATCTGTAAAATATAGCTTCTACCTAATAGAGTCATTGGGAACATTAAAAGAGATAATATGTAGGATTCTTGCCACTGTGCCCAACCCAAAGTACTATTTTATAAATGTGAGTTATTAGGGTGGTTATTTTAGTAAAATTAAATAAGTTAAATTTTGAACCACCTATGAACGCAAGATAGATGTGTGTAAGTCTTTGGGCTGAAGGAGGAAAAACCTGAGTCTTTGGAAGGCAGAGCATTGCCCAATAATAGGAAATGAGCAATCACCTTGATGCTTCTGGAAAGGACTGTTAGAACCTCTTTCAGTTGGTTAGGACTAGTCTTCAAGTGGTCATAGGAGACTTATTGAGCACCTAATATGTGTCAGGCTCTGTGCCCAGTTTGAGGGACATCAAAACAAAACTTTGCATGAGAGCACAAGTCTAGGGTGTATCTTGCAGGATTACTGGTGACTGAGATACCTTCGTTGAGGGAAGTGCTTCCCTTAACAATTAGAAAGAAGAGGCTACAAGCAGCTTGGCACTGTTTGGGTCTCCGCTGGGGAATTAGCTCCAGGTGTTGTCAGGCTGCTCTTTAGAGAGTTGGGTGGGGGGAGACAGTTTTGTCCCCTGGGAGGGAGCTGGGGGCATATGTGGGGGAGGGTAAGGGAGTTCATGATTGGCAGCAAAGTAACCAGCTACATACAGGCCAAAGAGCTCAACTTTAACTCCCACAAGGACATTGCCCAGAGTAGGTCTTGTGTACCTCACGATCTCAGGGAGACAGTTATGTTGATTTTTGTTCTGCTTTTAATATTCTGGGGGTTGAACTCTGATAGGATTATGAATCTCGGTAAATTTTTAAATTGAAGAATCACTTTAGATTCAAAATAGTCTTTGCAGGTTAATTCCATTTTGAGGTATGTTGCTAATTATTTTGAATGTTTGTAATACATTTTATTTCCTTTTTCTTTCATAAGGAGTAATTCCTAGGCATTGCTGCTCTGTCTGGGAAAGAATGGAAGATGAATGTCAGCTCTAAGTTGAGGGAGGGGTGGCGAGCTGCCCTGTTATCCTGTTGAGGAAGGTTCAGGAGGAAGGACTCGTCCTGGAAGGGTGGTCACTTTGCCTGAGAGGTTCTGTGAGGCCCAGTGACTTAGCCAATGCAACACAGCTAGTGGGCTGTCCAGCAGGCGCAGCAACCAGGGCATGGGTTCCAGAGCCCCTCTGATTTCCTCTCCGGCATGCTTTTTTTAAGTTGGTGATGTTGTATTGGGGTGAACCATGTAAAACTGCCATTTCTGTGTATTAAAATAGTTCAATATTGGCAATTTAATGTGATTCCACCTCAAATTTATGAAGTAAATGATGATGTTTTGCAGATTTTTACTAAGGTCTATGATAGTTTGCTCCCTCATTTAATATGGGGTCTCCACAAAGTGACTCCACTTCCTCAGAGTTGGGGTATACTTGGGACCTAGTCAGCTGCCAGTCCTGATTTCATCGATTTAAGCATCAACAGTCATGGTGTTTTTACAAAGCAGCAATTAGTAAGTGTCACCCCCCAAAGTTATTTTATTTAGAACATCTAATATTTTACTAGGATTCAAATGAGAACTCCTGTCTTTACTAGAATATTTTTCCTTTGGTTGATTGCTAAATGAATAGAGCCTGTGGAAGGATCTCCCCACACCCCCACCCCCGGGGGATTTCTTGTTCAAACAGAATTTGTTGTATCCACATCGGTAAAGCTGTTCTAATATGGGCTGTGGGCCAGATCATGGAAATATCCTTCTTATATTGAACTGGATATCACAATGGTACCCATTAAGGTGGGATTGTCTCTGTGTTTGTGCTTTTAAACCCAAGTCCTTTGCCACTTTTTACCTCTCTCCACCAATAGCAACATTCTCTAGTAGTGCAATCTTAGAATGTGCCTCCTACCTCCTCCTACTGAAAACCATTACAAAAGTAGAAGACTTGGAAGGTCTGTGCCTTGCCAATGTTCTGCGGACATCATTTCACTCGCCTGGCCTGGGGTGACTGTAACCTGCTCTGGTGACTGAGGCAGGAGCTTCACTCCTTTCAACATCTCATTTTAATTGATATTGCTGTTCAAAGACTCCACAGGCAAAGAGCTGCTTTTTAAAAAAAGAACTAGCCAAATGCTACACAAAATTTTTCATTTTATAATCCTTAAGAGACTAAGAGTGTTGGAGGTCACAGCATTTATATTCACTGTTGAGATCTTACTGCAATCCTGGCAAAGTGAAGTATTTGTTGTGCTGGATTTTGGTAATGGACCCCTGCAGGGTTACAGCTCAGGAATGCTGCAAGAATAAAACCCAGAAAGGCAGGGCAGAGTGGGTGTCAATTTCATTCCTCCAATTAGAGCAGCTATGGAAATAGCAAAGTTCAGAGGTAGTGTTTTATTGTGAAGGCTAATTGAAAAACAGGGAGAAATATTTAGAGACATTGCATGGCATTTTACAATATAATTTCTATTTGTGTCTCTTCTCAGTTGACTCAATAGGACTTTCTTTATAAACAATTTTTAATCATTAGAATCAGCTTAATTTCGGTTGTTATAATTAAGGGAATGCTAAGAAATGTTTTAGAGTGTAGTCTTCTCTCTGATAAACTGGGGCTAGTTCATGCATTCACTCAGCAAGTGTTTCTCCAGCTCCTGCTGTGTGCCAGCCTCTGGGTACAGGGAGACAAAGTCCTTACCCTCGTGGTGCATGTAAAATGGTACTTATAAACAAAGAAAATGTCATACAACATTAGGAAGTGATAGGAAAAAATTGAGCAGGAGTAAGGGAGGGGTCAGATGGGAAGGGTGTTTTCTGAAAGACCTCTCTGGAGACTGATGAGTGAAGGGAAGGAGCCAGCCAAGCTGAGACTGGCAGGGAGAGCCTTGCCTCTCAGGTGGAGACAGCTTGACATGTTGTGAAACCGAGAAGGTCACTGTGTCTCCCTCAGACTAAAGGCGGGGAAGAGTGGGAGGAAGATGATGCTAAAATGGTCTGGCTCAGATCATGTTGAGTCTTAAAGACTTTGAGAAACTATTGAAGAGTTCTGAACAAAGGTATGGGGTGATCTAACTTGTGAAACAAATTCATTCTGGCTGGTGTGAAGAATGGGCTTTGGGGAGGGTGGAGGTTGGAGTCAGGGAGTACCACTGAGATTTGATTATAATTGGTAAGGGAAGATGATAGCTTAAACCAGTGAAGTAGTGTCCAAGGGTCAGATTCAGGGTGTGTTTTAAAGGCCGACCTGATGGAGTTTGCAATGGACTGGATGTGATATGTGAGAAAATGAGAAGCACCTGGATTTTTAGCCTGAGCAACTTAGGTGCCTAGTGGGAAGGAGCAGCTTTGTAGGCAAGGGCAGCAATCGGAGTTGCGTATGGACGTGTTTAGCTTTGAGGTGCCTCTTGTCCATCAGAGTGAAAATGTCACATTGCCTATTGGACCTTGGTATCTGTGCAGTTGGGGAGGTCTGGGTTAGAGTTTGGGTGTCATCAGTGTGTGGAATTTAAAGCCAACAGAGTGGATGAGATCGTCAGAGAGTGGGTGTTAATAAATAAGAGAAGGAAACTGAGACTGAGCCCTATAGCTGCAACATTTTAGGTTCTGCAGGAAAGGGAGATGCCCAGAAAGAGGTTTAGAGCAAGCAAACAGGTGTGGGAGCCGAAATAGTGTGTTGAGAGGGATGCAGTGAGATTAGCCTTTAGAGTAACAGTTCTCAACCTGTGGGTCGCAACCCCTTTGGGGCTCTCCTGCATATCAGATATTTACATTATAATTCATAACAGTTACAAAATTACAGTTACGAAGTAGCAACGAAAATAATTTTATGGTTGGGGGTCACCATAATGTGAGGAACTGTATTAAAGGGTTGCAGCAGTAGGAAGGTTGAGAACCCCTGCTTTAGAGGAAGCCTGAAGCATGAATTTAGTCTTTGAAACATCCCCTCCCTTTACAGTGGATCCCCGTCTTCTCTGTGGTCCATTTTACCAGATTCCTCTTGTTTTTCTTATTCAGATAACAACTTCTCTCTCTCTCTCTTTTTCTTTTTTTTTGTATGAAAGAAAGGTCTTTCTTGGCGGGGGAAGCTGCAGAGCAGCATTAAGGAGGAGAGGAGCGAGAGAGAGAAAAACGGGGGAAGAGAGGAGAGGAGAGAAGGGGGGACAGAGAGACAGAGAGAGAGGGGGACGGCACACAGGGGGAGAGAGGGTGAAGAGAGAAAAGAGCCAGATAACAACTTCTCTTATTCTCAAGGTATGGCGTACTGATGGCAGCATCAGCACCACCCAGGAACTTGTTGAAAGTGCAAATTACTGGGCTCAACCGTAGACCTACAGATGAGAAACGCTAAGAGGAAGAGCCCAGCAAGCTGCAGTTCTAACTAACTCTTCAGGTTCTGTTGTGTGCACTGCTTTAGGGAAAAGTAGCTGGTAAACTGGGTCAATGAATGATAACAGAGGATCTAACACTATCCTCTCGATCTGGGCCGGCTGCCTAGAGCGAAATAGATTAGAATAGGAATAAATAGACTGTGAGTATCAGCCGGTAGAACACTCTGAGACATCTTCAACTGAAATAGGGAAAGTTCTCAAGCCCTTCCAGATCATAAAAATAGGCAGCTGTCATCTGTTCTGTCTTTGGTAATGAACTCTATTGATGACTGTGTATTCTGTGTAGTATTACATATGGTCTCTGACTCCAAATATAGAGATAATAAAAATTGTGACGTTTTAGTAGGTATTCCAAAATCTGTAGCAGCCACTCAGTACTGTAGCATCTGAATGTTGAAGTGCCTGGTAATAATAGTGATGATGGTAGAACATTTGTTGAATTGTGAATTTTTATTCATAAAATACATCTCAAATTTATTTTAGCCATTTAAATAATAGACTTTAATGTGTATTTAGCCAAGCATTACCGTAGTAGAGCTTTAAAGGAGATTAGAAATAAATGAATCCAATTAAAGAACATGTCTGTGAGATTTGATATGTCATAGGTATGAATGAACTGTTTGCACAGCAACTGTAAAGAAATCATTAATGATTAGCTATCTAGAAGAGGTTTAATCAAGAATAAACGATATAAAACATATTTTAAAATATTCAAGTTAAACAAACAAAAATTTGTGCATGTGAAAACATCGCATCGTGCCATCTATGCCATTGTTTTCATGGCGTCTTTTCCTGGCAGGTTCAAAATCTGAGGTTTTACTTTTCTATAATTCACGACAATGTCAGTATCTTTGCATTGTGTGGAGAAGGGCAGCGCTTCCTGAGGAACCATGAGGTTTGGCCTTGTGGACTCTCTACGTAGGAGACCCTGTGGCCTTGACTATGGGTCTAAATTTCCCAGTGTTGTGAGAGGTTATTTTGGTACGATTACAGGTGTCTTCTCTGTTCCTGAAGTTTGTGTAGAGCTGAACATAGGAGATGTGCTCCTTTTACCTCCTCTCCCTCTGGGATAAGACATATTCCAAGAAGTAGACTTATGGCTCTGCGCCTGTGGCTCAACGGGCTAAGGCGCCAGCCACGTACACCTGAGCTGGCAGGTTCGAATCCAGCCCGGGCCCGCCAAACAACAATGCCGGCTGCAACCAAAAAATGGCCGGGCATTGTGGCGGGCGCCTGTAGTCCCAGCTACTTGGGAGGCGGAGGCAGGAGACTCGCTTGAGCCCAGGAATTGGAGGTTGCTGTGAGCTGTGATGCCACAGCACTCTATCCAGGGTGATGGCTTGAGGCTCTGTCTCAAAAAAAAAAA
>CAUYRH010027649.1:0-17844 GCA_963574655.1 Perodicticus potto | reverse complement strand
CGCCCCGCCCCCCCCCCCCCCCCCGGCAGGAGAATAGGAACACCTGAGGCCAGGACTCCCCTGTGTCAATTCTAGGAGTTGACATTCACAGTGAAATTACTCTTCTCCCTCCAGAAATCCCACAAGTGTTATGGGGGTGGGTTGGGGGTAGGGGGTAGAAATGTCAAGGCAATACAGTCAGCCTCTTCTTTCCCACACTATATATTGCATTTTGCTGTGTTTAATGTATATTTTTTTTGCCCCGAGTTTTGAGAGAAAAACAAGGACATGCATTATACATGGGTAGTACTAACTTCTATATCCATATAAATGTCTTTAATACTTTTATTTATGCTTATGCATCAAAAGTGTAACTCTTTCTTACACCATAATATGTTAAGAAATGCTAGAATTCTGGGCGGCACCTGTGGCTCAGGGAGTAGAGCACCGGCCCCATATACCAAGGGTGGCGGGTTCAAACCCAACCCCGGCCAAATTGCAAGAAAAAAATAGCTGGGTGTTGTGGCGGGTACCTGTACTCCCAGCTACATGGGAGGCTGAGGGAAGAGAATCACCTAAGCCCCAGAGCTGCAGCTGGAGTTTGCTGTGAGCTATGACACCACGACACTCTACCAAGGGTGACACAGCGACACTCTGTCTGTAAAAAACCAGAAAACAGCCGGGCCTTGTGGCAGGCTCCTGTAGTCCCAGCTACTTGGGAAGCTGAAGCAAGAGAATCGCTTGAGTCCACGAGTTTGAGGTTGCTGTGAGTTATGATGCCACAGCACTCTACTGAGGGTGACAAGGTGAGAGTCCGTCTCAAAAAAAAAAAAAAAAAAAAGAAATGCTAGAATTCCTTTGTCATACAACACACAAGTGCCTAAATATAAACAAATAAACATTTGAATTAAAAATTAAATGAAAGTTTTTTTTCCCTGAAAGTTTGGGCCCAAAATGTGATGTGTATTATACACAGCAAAATATAGTAGTTTTTTCCTGTCCAAGTATAAACATAGATCTGTCTCTTTTCCTGTGGGCCTCCATAGTCTTTTGCTCTTTATTCAGGTTTTCCCCTACATGAGCCCCACTATTACCTATGATTGTGTGGGTGGATCCCTGCACAAGGGCATCCTACAGAGAGGGCGAGAGGGAGCTAAAGTCAAGTTTGTGTTCCACTCACATAGCAGGGCCACCACGGTGTGGGCCTCTGTCTATCTGAGGATGGGTCACCTCTTGTGAATTCACAAAAATGTGTTCTATAGGCAAGCAATGGCCCTGTTCCCTACTCTGCAAAATTTGCAAAAGAAATAAAAGCATTATCACATCATGAATATTACTATTCTTATTACCATTGCTGACATCATCATCATTAATTCAGTATTTTACTTTGTTGAGATACTAATTCTATGTAAAATTAGACCAATTAAAAGTAGGTAGATTTTAAGAGCCAATAAACTTGTGGGAAGTAGGTCAGACTTAGGAGAACACACCCACCCTGAGGGAAAGGGCTGGTGAGAAGCTGATAGCCGGCGATGTTCCAGGGCACATCCTGTTGGCTGTGATGACAAGCTGAGACCTGATAGCACTCCTTGGCTGTCTGACCTGCACCTCAGTCAGCCTGTGGCTCAAAAGGGGGACTTCCCATCTCTAGCTCCATCATTTCTCAGGGAGGACCTCTAGTGAAGGGAGTGAAGGGTGAAGGGAGTTTTATGTCCAAGAACCAAAGCTTGGGTACTATGGGAGATGGGCACTTATGTACTGCACCCAAATAAACAGGCCTTTCCTTTGTCAAGAGGCTGTGTGGATTGCTAAACTTCATCAGCTGCTAAAGCCTGTTCCTGGGACGTTGGGATGAGCTGTTTTCCCTTACCTTTAATTCTTCTTTGCTGACTTAGGGGAAAGCAGGAATTCAACAGTTTGGGTAATGAGGTTACTAGCTTTCCATGTGCCAGAAAAGGTCTTTCCAGCCTCAGGGAGGCATCATTGCAAAGCTACTGGCGTGAGAGTTAGCCTGCTGAGCTGGTGGACATGAGGCCAGCCCAGGTGTTATTCTCTTTGTCACCAAAACTCTTCACTAATAATGGAGGCAAAGGAAGCAGCAAATTAGATTTATACCCTGTATTCAATAATATTAAGCATATCACGCTCAATCATGAATTTATTTCTTCATTTAATATAATTGTTTTGAGCATCTACTAGACAGCTGTCTAACCACCTAACCACAAAACTCCTAACCAGACTTTCATTTCCTTTCTCTGCCTTGTCCACAAGCTTATCAGGTAAATTTTCATCTATCCTGGGGGTGAGAGGCAGGAGTGAGAGCCAGGATGTTGATCTCAGCCCTCACGCCACAGAAAGGCTTCGCTTCCATGTTTGGGTGGTTGGCAGGGAAGGGACGAAGGGACAGCTCTGAGACGCAAGATTGAGGATGCAAATTCACTGGAAGAAGATTCTGGAACTAGAGGTGACAGGGAACTCATATACGCCTGGAAAGGCAGAGGACACTCCACAGGGCAGGGGATGGGGATTCGAGCCGACACCGTGCAGGCCTTGAGGAGCAGGGAGACCCTGGCAGACATCCAGGTCACAGTGACTCCAGTTCCCGGGCTTTCTATAATCTACAGTCCCCTGGAGGTCAGTACAGGGGGAACAGGGAATTGGCTTGGGAGCCGACAAACCAAGTATGAGTCCCAGTTTTGTCCCTTGAGAACTGGCTTACCTTGTGGGGAAATCAAATGTTGTCACCTTTGTGGAGACATAGTGGCCTGCTTGTGTCTCCTTTGAAAAATACTAACTCTTAAGCTTCATTCCAACTCAAAAAGCATTGCTGGTGAGTGAGTGACACACCCCTTGGGGGGATGACACAATTATAAGAGGTACTTTACTTAGCAAATGCAATCAGTGTAACCTGATTCTTTGTTCCCTCAACGAATCCCCAACAATAAAAACAAAAACCAAAAAACGCAGTCAACACTTAAGAAAATTGTCCATCGCGTGTGTTCATCTTAGCGTCCACCAGATGGCGCTGTTCGTCATGCTATAACAGCGCTGCGGGCTTCTCGAACTACCAGCTGTAGAGGGCTTTTCTCTCCATCTGTAAATTCCAGCCTTAAACCTTTCGTTTCTGCTTTTCTGGGGACTTTCTTGAAGTGTTTTCTTCCCCTTAACGCTAAGATGTGCACTCTTCAACTCTCCTGCTGCTCCTTATATGTTAACATTCTTTAAAGTTTTATTATGGGCACTCCCTCATCCTGCTTAAAATATATATTTTTATTATGGCAACAACTCTTCGCTTGAACGGTAAACCCTTAAATTTAAATGTACAACAATACATTATTGCTGGTTCGGTGCCCATAGCTCAGTGATTAGGGCACCAGCCACATACACCCAGGCTAGCTGGTTTGAACCTGGCTGGGGCCAGCTAAAATGATAACTGCAACAAAAAATAGCTAGGCATTGTGGCGGGTGCCTATGTCCCAGCTACTTGGGAGGCTGAGGCAAGAGAATCACTTAAGCCCAAGAGTTAGAGGTTGCTGTGAGCTGTTACACCATGGCACTCTAGCGAAGACGACATAGTGAGACTCTGTCTCAAAAGAAAAATATGTATTATTGTTGACTATAGGTACAGTGTTGTATGGCACATCTCTAGAGCTTATTGATCTGGCCTAACTGAATCTTTATGCACCTTGATTTGTAACTTCCCATTCCCTCTCCTCCGTTCCACACTGATTCCATGAATTTAGCTACCAGTAGAACACCTGTAAGTTGACCACCCAAGGGACTGTAACAAATTAGTTAACATATGGAGGTGGTCAACACAAGGAAGTAGGCCTACTGTACTGATGCATACAAGTGTCACACGTCCCATCTATGAAAACAGGTCAACTCAAGGAGGTAGTCAGTGTAAGGAGGTGGTCAACTATGGAGGTTCCACTGTATTTCAGACAGCTGAGGTACTTGTATGTGGAGTCATGTGGTATTTGCCTTTCTATGCTTGGCTGATTTCACTTGGCATAATGATCCCCAGGGTCTTCCATAATGTCCCTTATTACAAATTTCCTCCTTTTTAAGGCTGAATAGGATTCCACTGTGTTATATGTATCTCATTTTCTTTATCTGTTCATCTACTGATGGACATTTAAGTTGTATCCACATCTTCACCATTGTGAATAGTGCTGCAATAAACGCTGGAGTTCTAACATCTCTTTGAGACCCTGATTCCAAATCTTTTGGATTAATTCCCACAAGTTGAATGGCTGGACCATTGGTAGTTCTATTTTAAATTTTAGGAGGAAACTCCATACTGTTCCATGGTGGTTGCACCATTTTATATCATCACTAACAGAGTAGAATTTCTCTACTTTGTTTCCAGTACTTTTGAGTTTGATAGCAGCAATCCTAACAGGTGTTGAGAGTCTATCTCATTGTGATTTTGGGTTGTATTTCCCCAGTGATTCATGACATTAAGCATTTCTCATATGCCTATTGGTTATTTGCATGTCTTCTTTGGAGAGATATCTATTCAAATACTTAACTCTCTTTTTTTTACTATTAAGTTGTAGGAGTTCCTCATATATTTTGGGGATTGAACCACCAGGGTCCCCTTTCATTACTAATACATTTCCCTGACTTCAGTCATACGCTGCCATTGACTCTCACACCTTTATCTCCCAGGTCTGCCTTCTGAGTGTCAGCCACATATCCAGCTTCCCTATGACAAATGCACATGACCGTCTCACATGACCCCGAGTGTTAGGGCCCACGCTGAATTCATCCTCTCTCCTGTACACCTGCTTCACCTCCCGTGTTCCTTGTCTTTGCATATGGCAATACCATTTCCTCAGATGCCAAGCTGGACTCATCATTTTCCACAATAATTTCTCCGCTTCACCCCACACAACAAATTATATCCTGATCTCTCAGATTCCCCCAATTTCTCCGCTGCTTGAACTCTACAGGCCCTCCTCCAGAAAACTGGAACAGATTTCTAAGTTGCCTCACATCTTGTTCTTCTTCCAACCATTGAACTGCAACTACACATACCCACCGCCACATATATACATTTATACGCATATGCATACATACGTGAAGATTATATATAAAGAAATGTATATATATTTATTTGTATACAGTTTCCTCTCCACCCCTGTGGAAGCTCCTTGAGGGCAGAGGCCTTTTCCATTCTGTGTGTGCTGTATCTCTAGTGCCTGCAACAGTGCGTGATACCTAGTTGGTGATTACTGTTTGTCGAAGGTACAAATTCCCTGCTGCGCCAACGAGTGTGGCCAGAGCAAAGCCATATGTTGGTTGGCTCATGTCTTGGTCGTGTGTGCTACATGCAGGGCTGGGGTGAATTCCACAGTGGAAAACATAAACTGAGCACTGAGCAAATGTGGGACTAAAAATAAAAACTGGAGCTATTGTGAGAAGAAAGCAAGGTAAGAAAGGCAAGAAACAAATGTTCATTACACTCATTTAGTTCAATTCCACAACCATTCATTGAACACCTATTATATGCAAGGAATTGTTCCAGGCATCTGGGATAAAAATAGACAATACATGTTTCCTCACAGAGGTGACAGTCCTCCCCATTTTCATTAGGAATTCTCAGGATTCTTTCAATGTTACCTCTTCTTTTCTGAGAGTCTTATCTGTCCCTCCATCACTGAACACATTGTTATCCTCATTTTGGTTTTTTGTGGACCTCATGGATTATTTTTACACTAACAGTTATTTTCATTACACTTGGAGAAGGACAGTGTTTCCCAATGAATGCTCCTTTTTTTTTGTTGGTTTGTTAGTTTTTATAGATGGGGAGGAAGTGGAGTAGGGGAAGCTTGCTTTCTTGGATCTGTGTAACCCCGGTGTGATATTTCTGTATTTGAGTTGGTCTCTGAGCAACATTCGAAACTTCCTTAGGCTTGAGGGAGCCCCACCAAAACCAGACAGGGCTTTGCTTGATATTGTTGCTTGGTGCACCATGGTGCTTGAACTGAGATTACAACCTAATTTGAGAGTTCCCTGCCCACACAAGGCTCTCTGGACAGTTTAAATGGGGTCCTTTCTCTCCTCTAGCTGGACAACTTTTCAAACAGAAGCCTTGGTGACTTGTACATGAACATACTTTGACAAGTCACAGTTGTCACACACTATTCTTGGTCCAGACTCTTGAAACTATTACCAAACTAAAAAGACCCTGGGATTTTCACTTCTGAGACTAATAGTAGTCCCCTACTTTCATATATTCTTTTATAGTTTGTAAGATTCTTTCACTTCACATACAAAACTTCATGAACCCTTATAACAAAACTTTAAAATAGGTATGTATCATTTTCCTGATTTTGTTCAGAGAGATCTTATTACTTGCTCAAGGTAACAGATAAAAGCTAGGAGAGATGAGAACAAATTCTGTTAATTGGTCCCTTGTGTTATATCATCTTTCACAAAAAACTCCAAAAGATAGGATCCTCTGTTCTATGATATAAGAATCATCTATTTTAACTCCTCATTTACCAAGCAAGTAAATTGAACCTCTGTTAAAAGCCACATAATTAACCATGGAGCAGAACTATCTCCTACATGTATATCCTACCCAGATTCTGTCTTTTCTAGCCTGGATATAAAGCGCTCTTCTATGTACACATTAAATTTTCATGGAAAAAATATTCGGTAGTTCTTAAAGATTAGGAGGCCACAGACCACTTTTAGAACTAAAGGGAATGCCATTACCTAGTAAATTATATAGTATATATCACAACATTTTGATTATGCTTTCATGGATTCAAAGACCCTATTGACCTCATATTAAAAAGTTGTGCCCTAAGAAAATCAATCATCCATTCAAAAAGTACTTATTTAGTGTCTACTACATGCCAAGCATTTTGGTATGTGCTGGGGATACAGTGATGAGACAGATAGGGATGGCGGGCTCTCCTGGAGCAGCAAGTCGAGTGGAAGAGGCAGAAAATCAGCATGCACAGCCATGATTGCAACCTGCAGTGTTAAAAAGAGTAAATGGGGGTGGCGCCTGTGGCTCAAAGGAGTAGGGTGCTGGCCCCATATGCTGGAGGTGGTGGGTTCAAACCCAGCCCCGGCCAAAAAGTGCAAAAAAAAAAAAAAAAAAAGTTAAAAAGAGTAAATGGTATTCTGAGTGACATCATCAAAAGCTGATTTACAGGCTCCTCATTTTGATAAATATGAAGTTCATTCCCTTTGATGGTGAAGGATCCGTTACATTTGTAGGTTAATCTTATGTGTGGATGAGTGATGGAGGTACTTTTGCACCACACAGAAAGACCTAAAGGACCAAAGGGAGCCCTCGTTCATGGGCACTGCACACCAGGAGAAGTGTGAAAACCACTCTGTCTCTCCTGTGATATTTAAGCCCTTTGATCAGAGGAAACTTGGGAAGACAGACCCAGGACCCACTCTGTGACCCACGTCACCATCTGTTGCTTCCTTTACACATTTGTCTTGGTTTTTTTTTTTTTTTTATCTCAGTCTTTGGGACCTCATCTTACACCCTGCAAGACTAGGATTTACTTTCATTATTCAGAATGTGAAGAGCAGGATATTTAGCAGAGTGGCCTGTGGAGGCAGTGGCAGTGTGTCCAAGTGAGTGGGAGCAACACTGTGCCCAGGGCACCTCCCTTGGCATGAGCATCTGTCTACATGAGACCAGTGAACTCAGCCTCCACTTACTGATGTAGTTAGTTCTGTGAGTGCCAGGCCTGTGAGGCTGGGGAGCAGTGCCCACTTGGTTTAGCTTTCTTAGAACCTTCAAAATGATTTAGCAAACTGCACACTTGAAAAAAAAAATCAGTGGAAACAATCTTGGGACAGTTGACGGCGGTTGGGATCTACTCTGTACCAAGCACGTGCTGGATGCTTTATACGTGTACACTACTGCATTTATTTGCACCACAAAAACCCTGGGTCAGGTAGAGACTGGTACCTCGATCCCCACTTTGTTTCCTGAACTTGTGTTAATTGTTCTTTGCTTTCTCCTCAACGCTGCCCCTGCTGTCCTTGCAGTTTGACAAACCAATTGACTGCCTTCCTAGATTTGTTCCTTAGATTCCAGTACCATTTGATGCATTATTGCAATTAATCAATGAAAATACTAGTCTCTTTTATGAGAATTAGACCTTCTGGGTGGAATCCAGCGCCGAAGGTAGCCTTGTCTTGTTTTGCTTGCAGTCAGGAGATGCCTTGAGCTTCACTCCAGGAGTTCTAAAAGTTTTGTATCCATTAGAATCTCATGAGAATCTTGGTAAATTGCAGATACTAAGGTCCCATTCCTTTGGGTTCTGATTCATTATTGAAGGTAAGCAAAAGAGTGTTTGGAATAAACACCATAGGTAATTCTAGGCAGTTTTCAAGGCTCCCATGTGGAGAAACTCTGTTAGCCCCATGAGACTGGCACATCTTCAGACACCTTGCCTGGGTGCCTGCTTCTTAGATCTCCACATGTCCCTAGAACAGTGGTTCTCAACTTTCCTAATGCCGCAGCCCTTTAGTACAGTTCCTGTGGGTCACAACCCACAGGTTGAGAATCGCTGCTCTAGAACAAGGTGTCCCATGCCAAGCCAATTCATCAAAGATCTGTCTTTTGGCCCCCAGGAAACTTTTGTAGTCCAAACTGATGTCTTCACCCTTGGCTCTGCTTTCAAATGTGAGGCTCTTGCTTTTCTGTAGAGACAGATTCCATGAATAACCTTGTCCTTGGGGTGAGGCTCATTCCCTATAAGCAAGGTGTGGCTTCTGCCACCTTGCAGGCTCAGTAGAGACCTAAATGCCTTAATTGTGGGGCACACACAGTACCAGCATTACCAGGATGAGACAATGGTGGCAGAAGCTATGCTCCCGCCCAGCCCTGGAGGATGGTGAGGATTTCTCAGACAGGATAAGGGCGAAGTGGAAGCTATCCCTCGGAGAGGAGGGCAAGAACAGTGAAAGAGCAAGGTGTGTTTGGGAGGATAGTAGATACCTGCATGACTACAGTGTGTATGTTTGGGAAGAGTGGGGAAAGAGGCAAGATGCAGGTGTGGAGGGCCTGGACACACTCAGGAGATTGTCCTGCATGCCGGCTAGCAGCTGTGCATTTGCAAGGGGGAGATGCATTGAATTAAGGGAACTCAGTAGGAGACAGAAAAGTGATCAGAGGCTGTTGAAACAGTACATATAAACACAAAGAAGGTGTATACCAGAGAAATGGTAGGAAAACCAGACAACAGAGGCGAGAATGCAGAGAATTTTGGCAGGTAGAAGCAGAGCACCTTGATGCTGGCTTGAGTATGGGGGTGGGTAAACAGAAGGAAAAATCAACAAAACCTTCGGCTTTTAAACTGAAGTGAATAAACAGATGGTGAAGCCATTTTATAAGATAAAACACATAGGAGGAGATAAACTAAATAACAAACAGAGATGGAAACTCTCTGAAAGGAGATATTTATTCCGGAGTAGCACTGCAATGGCAACACTTGTGCCTTGGTGAACTATGTAATATTGAAGGAGGCTGAGCCAAACAAGGAGGGTTACATGAGTCGTTTTGAATTGTTCTTGGCTACAAGAGTCAATAATGAGGGTAGTGTCAGTCCAAGGAGGGACAAACAGTTGCTGGACAGATATCTTTGGAGAAGTATTTTCCATGTAAGGTGGTGATGGCCTTTACACAAAGCTGTGGTTTTTGCAGAGTCTCTTGTGATTGTTCTTGTTATCAGGCTCACATTCCTGAGAACCTTCCCTTCATGGTTTTCCTTGGGTTCATTTATTAAGGGCCTGACACAGTGACTCCATGAGATTCTGACAACTTTCACAGAGAAAAGCCAGTTTGCAGGAAATAGACTGAATTCGGTGTTGGATGTACTGGGTTTTCTACTGGCCCAGATGTCAGTATTTCAATATAAAATCACATAGTGGCTCATTCTTTCATAAGAGTAAACAACCAATGACATTTTGCTCTGGTCCCACCCTGGGGGCAGGGTCCTTTAAGACCTGTGAAGCTGGTGGCTATCGACTGAAGAAAAATAAAGTTAAAAGCAGTGAGAGATAGAGACGGGACATGCAGAATAGAGTTTTCAAAGGTGGGAACACAGGGGACCGCCACTAGCTTGTGGGGTTCCAGTGAGTGGCCTGAGGGTTTGTTCCACTCAGCTTTTATTGAAGGCTATTTCCTGATTAGCCCAGAGGGTAAGCTGAAGAAGGGAACAAGAACGTCAGCAGTTTCTCTGAGTAAGCATGTTAGTTCTTATTCTATCTATAATCATTAACTTTAAGAGTCTGAGCAGCCTTGAGAAATCCAAAACTTGAGCCTTGTGTGTGGGCAGCCTCCTGTCTGTGGTCACGCACACGGATCCTAGTTTTCTGTGGAGCAGATGTGACAGCGTCGGGCTTCTCTGAAGAATTGGTGGAATAGAAGAATTTTCTTCTGATCTCCACCCAAAGGTGTTTCCCTCCATGATTATTGTATAAACCCTCTTGCCCATATTTCAGGACTCAAGTTGTTCCCTTTATCTCTGTTCTGGCCATAATACAGATCCTCACATGGGTGTTTGCTTTGACTGTTGACTGGGCAGGGGATGGCCTGGTTAATGTTCCTTCCCAGGCCTTGCCCGCAGCTTCCTCTATGGCTTTTCTTCTTCAGAGTGTTTATAGATGCAGCAGGGGTGTTTATAAGCTGTATCCCTTACAGGTTAGGCTTCTAGTAAAAGTAGAAACTACTCAGGTAAGTAATTTAGCTGCTGGTTGAGATTAAGTTAGCTAAACTGTTTTTATTCTGCCTCACTCAGCTTATTTCTCTGTTTCCCCCCTTGTCCACAGGTGTTTTCCAGGAATGGGCTCCATTCTCCCTGCACATTTAACTGCACAAACTGGTGGAATTCTCTATGTGTGTGTGTGTGGTGTGGGGTGGGAGGAGGAGTTCAAATTAGTGAAAACAGACATATGGAAGTAAAACAACAGAGGTAAATTTGACAGGTATGATGCACGCTTTCTGAGTGAAGAACACACTTATAATTTGACTTAACATGTATAGAAGCAAATTATATAACCAAAATGTATGTACCCCCATGATATTCTGAAATTTAAAAAAAGAGTCATGCCAATTAAAAATAAAATAAGTTATTTAAAAATTAATGTTTATCAATTTGGGCATAAGATTAGGTTACTTTTTTTTCACTTTGTTCAAATTAAATGACTCTTACTAGTTATATTACTTTTTTGAGAAGGTTTCACTCTGTCACCTGGGTTGAAGTGCCATGGCATCACAGTAGCTCACGGCAACCTCAAACTCCTGAGTTCAAGCAATCTTCTTGTCTCAGCCTACCGAGTAGCTAAGACTACAGGCACCTGTCACATGTCTGGCTAATTTTTCTATTTTTAGTAGAGATGGAGTCTTCTTGCTAAGAAGCTGGCCTCAAACTTCTGACCTCAAGTGATCCTCCTGCTTCAGCCTCCCAGAGTGCTAATTTATCTTACTTTCCAATTAAATTTTTCTTTCAGGAACTCCCTCTCATGATAATATTCAAGCCTGTAGAATACTTGCTTGAATACAGGCTTGAATATTATCTAGTACTCCTTGGTCCAAGGAGTCAGTCTTGATTACTCGAATACTGTAATACTGAGAGAAAAAAGAAATACCCATGTAAGTCTATAGGGGAGTCTCATTCTACTGCCTTGGCCATTATCTCTGTTGAAACACAGGTGACCTGTGTGCATGACTTCATCCACTGCCGAGGGATCTGGGTGGCTTGGACATATAGAGCCCAAATCAGGGTACACTGCAGTAGTAGGATATTACTGTCCACCGAAACAAAGCTCTTTGGTGACCTAAGGCTAAATCTACCTACTATTTCTGGAAGAGGAATAGTGTTTGGAGGATAGGGTGGGAGATGTCTTCACCCCATTGATATTCTCACCAGCATAGGTCTGGACTCTCTGCAGTTACACTGCCATGTTGATGCTGTGTTTTGTTAAATTATACACACATACAGGCATTTTTCTAAGAAATGCGATAGGATGGCCAGGTCTGGGGCTACCTTCTCTCTAAACTTTCATGTCTCAGCTTTTGAAGCAGAGGAAGACCCTTCTTCCCTTAGAGTCAGGATTACTTCTATTTCTTATCCTAGGATGAATGATATTTCTTTTATTCATCTTGTTAGAAATCAATCAAAACACTATTGGTGAAAGTTGGAAGTTGCTGTTACTCTGCCACCTTCAAAATATGTCTTACTTTTGTTTTTTTTTTTTAGTTTTTATTATTAAATCATAGCTGTGTACAATAGTGCAATCAAGGGGTACATACATATACAATCAGAACTATTTTCATCAAACTGATTAACATAGCCTTCATGGCATTTTCTCAGTTATGTATGAAGACATTTGTATTCTGCATTTAGTAAGTTCGCCTGTACCCTTCTAAGAGGCACTGTAGGTGTGGCCCCACCAGCTACCCTCCCTCCACCCCAACCTCACCCCTCCCTTGCCCCTTTCCCCATATTCTTGTGCTATAGTTGGGTTATAGCCTTCATATGAAAGCTATAAATTAGCTTCATAGTAGGGCTGAGTACATTGGATACTTTTTCTTCCATTCTTTTTTTTTTTAACCATGTTATAAAGTATATTATTATTATTATTATTATTTTTTTTTCCGGGGTAAAGTGAATGAATGTATCAGTGAATGGACACAGTCCATTCATGGAATTGAGGCCTAGGAAATTCACATGAAATTGACCTAGGCATAGGAAATGGGGGTTCCACATTTAGTCCTAAGTGTAAAGTGAAGGAGACACCAAGGCACCGGTGTCTCCTCGGCAGTTGTCTGGCCTTTTTGGCTATTGGAGCCTTTGGTGGGGGTTGGAGGTCCCCCTCCTTGCCTGTCATCCAGCCTGCTGGTTCTTCAGCTGGCTGCTGCAGCACCAATACCACCAAGGGGGAGGTGGCAGGTCTGCCAGCTCCGCTGAGCTGCCTAGGGCACCAAATGTCCTGCATCAATTCTCCCTCTCCGAGTACAAACTCTAACTGTGTTAGGGAAAAAGGGCGAAGACTCGATCTAACTGCTTCCTGCTGAATCGGGCGACGATAGAAGGGGGCAGTTAGGGTTTCTCTGGAGGGAGAATGATACAGGGGTTCATGGACTGGAACCATCATTATTGCGGGTGGCTTGATGACATTTCTGGAAAACATAAATCTGATTAGTGTAATCAGTAATAGGCAAAGGTAGAACAGCATCAGGTCAGACAGAAGCACTTATTCAGTGATGCTAAAAGAAAACCATGTTAGGATTTTTCTTGCTGTTTCCTAAATGATAACTTCAAACTTTCTTTTGGCTCACAAGTGTAGGTGGTCTGTGGTTGGCTGTCTTCACTGTCTGCCTCCGCAGAAGTTGGAGGGTTCCAAGATTTTACTCGTGAATGATGTATGCAGGAGTCGACTCCTATAACTTTAACAGCTGTAGAAGAAGACAAGATAACAGGAAAGGGGACTTCCCAAGTTGGTGTTAGGGAAGGTGAATTAGAGGGGAGAGTTTTGATCATGACTAGATCTCCAGGAGGGAAAAGTTCCTGTTTTAGTTAGTATGTCCCTCCTCAAAAGGGGAGCAGGACTTTCAGGGATGATTAGGGAGGCATGAGAGAACAGCAAGTCATCCCAATTGCAGCTTAGAGGCTGGGAGAAAAATTTGGTAACCGTCTGTCCAGACACCCCCTGTGTAGTTATGGATTTGGGAGATAAAAGACCAAGAAAGGCTGAGGGATTCTCGTTTTGCTCCTGGCAAATAGTAGACAACTTGGCATAATTCACAAGCTTTGGCAAATAGTAGACAACTTGGCATAATTCACAGGCTTTTTCTTGGAGCGATGTAAACCTTCTAGGATACACGTTAGAAAATGTTTATGCCACCAGTCACCTTCTTTCTCGGGGTCCCATTTGGGATCTTGAAGGGGAACTGCCTGTCTTCCCGTGGGGTATCTGTCCCTGTCTCTAGGAGACATACTGCCATCAGTATGGAACATGAACCACAAATCACCCCACTTCCTAGATTCATCCAGAACTTTGTTTTTTTCATTAAACGTTCACGTTTGATCTAGTAGTAGCATTATATCTCTCCAAGAGAGGTCAAAACTTTGTCCTAGAACTTGGACATCTGTGTACTTACAGATGTAGAACATCTATGTACTTATCGAGGTCATCAGAAAATTTTCCTAAATCACTTTTAATTTGCTTTAAATGTGCTAGAGAAAATGGAGTGTATACTCACGCACTTCTCCTTTTACCACCCACAGTCTCAACCAAGGGACACAGAGAAGGATATGGTTGCCTTCTGGGGGTCACAGTAGGACCAGAAAAAACTCTTGGGACAGCCTCTCCCCTGGGGGTTTCTGAACACATGGAGGAAGGTGTGGGAGAAGTAGATGGAGGGTTTGAACTAGGTGGTAATGGTGTCTCCCTCGAGAATCCCGGACCATTTGGGGAAGTGACTACAGCCAAGAGAGCAGAATCTATGTGACAGGTCTTACACAGTTGGGGGTTGTCCCTGAGAGAAAAGAACACTTGCACATAGGGCACCTCAGACCACCTTTCTTCCTGTTTACAAAAGGTATCTAATTGAAGAATGGTGTCGTAATTAAGAGTACCCTCTGGGGGCCATTGTTCACCAGTGGAGAGTTGATATTGAGGCCAGGCTTGGGTGCAGAAGAAAACCATACATTCTTGTTTCAGTGTCTGGGGATCAAGCATGTCCCAGTGCTCCAGAATGTAGCCCAGCGGGGTGTTCTCTTGATGAGAGAATATGTTACCCATCTGTGAGAAAGAACAAACGTCCAGTTTACTCAATCCCACCCCATATTCTTGAGTCAGTCAATGCGTCCCCTAACCAACCCAAGAAGCCTTCCGACCAAACAAAAGGAAGCATCCTTCCAATGCCTGGGGAAGAATACCTGAGGAGAGTGGCCTCCTCAGCCCCTGCACTTGTCTGGAATTAGCCACTCTTACCAGTGTAGCGCTTCGTGCCCACTGGTTCTCCTGTGCTTATAACGAGCCGGCAGCACAGCTCTGAGAAATCAGGTTACAGGGGGCCAGGTCCCACCCAATGCATGTATTCTGCCCCTTTTTGCCCCTTCCCCCCACTAGCCTCAGAGTATCAATCAAAGCTGGGATAAGCCCCATCCTGGAGAAAATGGCTGTGCTCTGTTTGCACATTTAACTCTATAGAATCTATGCAAGCTTTTTCTAAATTCCCTGTAAGAAAAAGGAAAGTAGGCTTTCCAGCATGAGCAGGTCTTGGTGTTAAATGCTATGCTTTTCCAACCTCCCTTTCTTTCCCAAAGTTTACCAAGGCAACAACAAGTAAATTTAGTTACAAATCAGGGTTGAGTTGAGAGACACTTTGAAACATTTGTATCACAATTAATTGCACTTAGCTGAAGTCCTAGAGAAACTTGGAAATATCTTCAACTTCCCCACACCAGAAGAAATCAAATACCCACGGTCATTCTCGTTGCTCTTTATTGTTAAGAGACTGAGTGGTAGCCAAGGTTCAGGGCCATTCCCACCTTGGGGAGTCATCCCAGGCTTCCCGTCACAAGCCTCTGGTTGCTCAGACACACTGTGGAGGGGAGTCATTTCACCCCTCATTTGGGGCTGACTTTTCTTTGACGAGGTCAGCTCTTGTGTTTTTAGGGACATAAAAACATCAATGAAAACAACTCTCAACCCACCTACAATATTCAAAGCCTCTGTAAAACATCTAATACACATGTCGAAACAAATACCAAAATACCCTTACAAAATTAACTATATAAACAATTGTTTCTTACATTCAAACAAAGCATATATACTATCAAGAAGAGGAAGAGAACTAAAAGAGGTCTACAGAGAGATAAATAGACAAAATTTGGGACCATGGAAGTGAAGAGAAGATAGTAGAAGCTGGGAGAGCACGAGATTTTGAAGGCCCTCTCAAGTCCTGGGGTCACAACCATTGCTGGGGACCCTAGGGCATCTGAGTGTTACCTCCTTACTTGGCTCTTGACCAGGGAAAAGGAATAAACAGAAAATAGGTTCAACATTCTTCCAACAGGCCCCTTGCCTCCTTTCAGAAGCCAAGGGGAATTATAAAGTTTTCTCCTCAACAGCCTCTCACCAGCGACCTAAAGGTAAGTATCAATACCAGCCATATTTACAGGCTGGTGGGCATTAAGTTTATTCATCTCCCGTAGGATAGCTAGAGAGAAAAGCAGGATAGAAGTAAGCGGTCCCATGACTCAACACAGATGTCTTCGCTCCTGGCTGGCTCACCAAATCTGATGCCAGAGTTTCAGGTTCTTGGTCTCAGCGATTGGAAGAAGGAATCTATAGACCACAGGAGTAGTGGTAAGTCAGGATTTATTTACAGGAAATAAGAATTACAACTACAAGAAAAACCAAATCTCCAGGCAGAGAGGACCCAGGAGGGAACAAGCTCTCCTGCTCCCTCTCCGAGGTCCTGTTAAATAATTGCACAACTTCGTGTCTCTATTCCGATTATCCACTGAAAAGCTCAAACTTATGGCCCGCCCCCTACGGCTCGTTGCACCAGACCAGTAACACCTTATTGGCTGTTCCACTGTCCCGTCCCCTCCCCTAACCGAGACTATATTAGATGCCCTTGTCTCTCTCGCTGTTTCTATTTTCTTTCCCATCCCCCATGTGTGTCTCTTCTCCTCTTCTCTTCTCTTCTCCTCTTCTCTCTCTCTCTCCCCTCCTCCTTAATGCTGTTCTGCAGCTTCCACCGCCAATAAAGACCTTCCATACAAGCCTTGGTGTTCTGTGAGTTTGTGCCAGTTGAATGCCCCCCTTTCATCTGGTGTCAGAAGCCGGATCTAATTAGGGAATGCTACAAGATCCTGAGAGCTCCCTATTTTCTCGCACTCCTGGCACTCACCACCATCTTCGGCTTGTGTCCAGCCTCCAAGGTGCCATAACCAGCATGCAACACCACCTCCTCTGAACTCAGTAAGTACCCCTATGGGAGCGAGTTTTCACCAATCGTGGGCTAGATTGCTTACATTCCTGGCAATTCACCCCTCTCGAGGCTTGAGTTCCCAATTCCCCTTAACCTTTCATGGCCTGGCGTAGTGCTTCCATGCCTCGCATGAAAATTCCTGGTGACAGGTCTCAAGCTCTCCTTGGCCCCGTGGGTCTCACGTAGATTTAAGTATGATGATGATCATCTTAATCTGCGTCCGGTTTCTCGGCCACAACAATGTGGCGAAGACGTTCCCTGTTTTTGTTCTGGTCCACGTGTGATTCTGCTCACGCTTTATTTCTGCGACGAATCGCCATGGGTGCAAGCTATTCTATCCCACCTAACTCTCCCTTAAAGTACTTATTACGCCACCTGGTAAAATTAAGATTAATTAAACTCTCTACCCAGGTTTGGCCACTTTACAAACTAAATAAGCAAAGTATCTGACCAAGCTATAGTTCATTTAATTTTCTTTAATCCAAAACTTATGTAACTATTATTAGCGCCTTGGAAAATGGAGCAAGGTCCCCTAGGCTCAGAGCTCCCATCTTAAAACTAAGCCTAATTTACATTCAGAAAATTTCAACATTCTTGTAACAAAGAACTGTTCCTACTCTCCATCTTGCTATTCAAACTTCCTGCCATACTAGGCTCTTCCCTCAACCACACAATTGCCTCTACCCTCTGTCCCTCCTACTTCTCCGGCAACCAATCTAAACTCGTCTTCTGACTCCTCCCCTCCTGACACCTCCCCTCCAACTGACCCTGAGAGCTCTTCCTGTTGTCCCTCAGTCCACTTCCGACTGCTCCAAGAAACACTTCCGGACCTTTTTACCCCCTTTTCCTCTAGCTCCTCCTTA
>CAUYRH010027645.1:0-63857 GCA_963574655.1 Perodicticus potto | reverse complement strand
GCTACTTACTGTTACTTGATCTTTGAGAAGCCAATTAAAAACATTCAGTGGGGAAAAGACTCCCTATTTAACAAATGGTGCTTGGTGAACTGGCTGGCGACCTGTAGAAGACTGAAACTGGACCCACACCTCTCACCATTAACTAAGATAGACTCTCACTGGATTAAAGATTTAAACTTAAGATATGAAACTATAAAGACACTAGAAGAAAGTGCAGGGAAAACTCTTGAAGGAATTTTCTTGGGTGAATATTTTATGAGGGGGACTCCCCCAGGCAATTGAAGCAGTACCAAAAATACACTACTGGGACCTGATCAAACTAAAAAGCTTCTGTACAGCCAAGAACACAGTAAGTATAGCAAGCAGACAGCCCTCAGATTGGGAGAAAATATTTGCAGGTTATGCCTCCAACAAGGTTTAATAACCAGAATCCACAGAGAACTCAAACGTATTAGCAACAAAGAACAAGTGATCCCATCTCAGGGTGGGAAAAGGACTTGAAGAGAAACTTCTCTAAAGAAGACAGGTGCACGGCCTACAGACACATGAAAAATGCTCACCATCCTTAATCATCAGAGAAATGCAAATCAAAACTACTTTGAGATATCACCTTACTCCAGTAAGATTAGCCCACATAACAAAATCCTAAAACCAGAGATGTTGGCGTGGATGTGAGGAAAAGGGAACACTTCTACACTGCTAGTGAGAATGCAAACTAATCTCCTTAGAGTGTTCTTGACTTGCATTCCTATGATGATTAGGGATGATGACCATTTTTCATGTGTTTGTTGGCCATCATCTATCATCTTCAGAGAAGTTTCTGTTCAAGTCTCTTATTCACTTATAAATGGCATTGATTACAAATTCCATATCTTTTTTATAAAGCTTACAAAAGAAAAATATAGTTTGAGGGTTTCTTATGGCATTCCTAAGATTATCTATTACATTATGTTATTGGTGGGTAACTTTTTGTGTCATAGACGCATAGAATAACCTATATAATATTCTTTCCCTTATATGAGACGAGGTTCCTTATATGGGTTTATAAAACCTGCAAAGTCCAGCCATAGACTCTTATTACACAGTTGTTGGTTTATGAACTCTTGATGTTTAGGAAGTAATTTAAATATTTATATTGCCATCATAAATAGATTTATTTCAAATTCCCTTATGGCTCATACTTGAAACCCATGAGATTTATGAGATATAGAATTTTTTATAAACCTTTGCTTATTTATTTTTAAAAACACAATTTTATTCCAAATAAGTATTAGTAATTTCTGAATAAGTTCTTTACAAATGAATGAATGGAGTCTATTTATGTTTATTGAGTTATTATTCAAATAATTACCTTTTTCTATGAATTATAACTAAAACTTAAAATTATTATTCAAATCAGTACCTTAAAAGAAATAGCTCTGCTTGGGTATTGTTTTCACAATTCTTTAGTTTAAAACAGAAGTTAGAACAGAGTCCTACTAAATACATAGACATAGACATAGACTCACCAAATACTTATACACATGCACACAGCTGCAGACCCACCACCTACACACATATGTCCACGTCCTTTAAAAGTGACTCCTCTGGTTTTCTTGGGAATAATTTTTTAAAAGACAGATCTGGAGGTGGTTGTAAGCAGAAGTATAAGATAGAATGGATGGTGGAAAAAATGAAGAGATTATTGCAGTAAAACTTTAAAAGCGAAAAAGAAATAAATGTAGAACTAAATTGGGCCTAGATGTACACTTCTGTCCTTGTTGAAAAAGATGGAGCCATTTCTAGTACGTGGAAGGAATGATGGCATCTGGCTAGAGAAGTAATCCAAGTATTTCTAAAGTAGGCTAACCCCCTACAAATAAGAAGGATGTGTAAAATACCTATTTGGAATTTGCAAGTATATTAAGTCACTGTTACTCCAAGCAATTTCTATGTCAAGCATCCAAAATTGCATGTAGTTTCTGGAACCAGGGGCTCCAAGAGATGGCTTCTAACAGGCAAAATCCAGTAGATAGAAGTTAACACTTCCTGTGACAAAAAGCAAGATGGTTTGAGATATTTTAATGTGGAACCAAACAATCTTTTAGTTTGAATAAGAAAACAAAATAAATGACAAACATCCTACCAATATGGAAGTAAATAATAAATGAAAATTCTACTCCATGACCACTATTACTTATTTACATTCTTTATTAAGTAAAGTCTTTTTTAATAAAGTAACAATGATTTTACAGAAATTATTCCCTAGCCTCAAGTTTCTTAGATTGTTTTAAATTTTTTTATTCCCCATTCTACCACTACTAGTTGCCATAGAGGTTAAGAAAGAAATAGTCAACTACTAATAAATAATTACCTGGAAAAAAATAAATAATTGCCTGGACTTAGGAAATATTGCCTGGCTATATATTTCAAGATTCTGAACATGAATCTGGAACTCATACCTAAGCCACATTGCAGAACTGCTGGCAAGTTTTACTGTCAGATCTTCCTCCGTGGCCACTAATCCAGAGCGTGGTTCCTAGAAACATCACTTCTGCCACAGCTGCCTTTGTGTATTTGAGGACAACACCAATGCAGCGTTCATAGAGCACTTGATGGCAACCCTCTTGTCTAGATTCATAATCTAGATCACACACCTACAACAAAGCAGCCACAAAGACTGGAAAGGTGAAGACTGCTTCTCAGGTAAGGAATTAACAAAAAGAAAGTGATTAAAAGATGCAGAGTAACAAAATATGACAAATACTCACTGCAGGTAACACAACACAACACTGCTTTCATAATAAGCCTTACTGAGCCCAGCTTTATAACCTGTCTAACTCTCCTACAGGTGTTTTATAAGACACAATCAGCCATTCTAGAAAGAATTACTTGGTAGATATGATTTTTTTACTATGTCTTCTCAACAGCATCTCCATTACTTCCTGTTACAATGGCTCTTTAAAATAAATATATAGAGAAAATAAAATGTTTAAACATGTTTATTTCCCCCTCTTTTATTAATCAACACAAAACGTAATAAATATCCCTTCATTTGACTGATCTCCTGCTGTAAGATACTCTCCATATCTCTTTTCATCAATTTTTTACAGAATTCCATAGCTGCTGTTTTCATGTCCTTTCTAACAGCTTTTTGCCTCCTGTCTCCACCTTTCCACAGACACTGCTCTCCTAACAGTCAAATGACCAGTTTTTCATGAAGTCCAGTGGCATTTCAGAGTCTCGTTCTCCTTGACTTTGCTGAAGCACATGGCACTGTAAATAATCTCCTGGCAATTCTTCTTGGATTCCTTTCCTGGATCTCATCCTATTTCCCCCACTTCATCATTGTCATCTATTTTTGTAATCTTTAAACTTCCTCTCTGGAGGCAGCTCCTAACCTAATGTGTCCAATATTTTCTTTTCTATTACCTTCCTCATTGAGATCACTATACTCCTTGTTATACTTTTACTTATTTAAATCCTCTTTTATTTAGTTTGTGCGCTTTACTTGATTGCCTACTGAATGGCAAGTACTCTACTGGAACCTGGTGATCAAGAGGGTAAGACTCACAGTCTTTTAGGAAAGAACAAAGAACAGAAACACTTATTATAAAATAGATCTACTCTAATAGTTAGTGTCTATTAGATATGTGGATACAGCTGTGCACACATTTGGAGTCATCCAAAAGAGAAATTAACAGGGTTGTAGCCCAAAGCAAGACTGAACTTCTTGGAGGAAGTGACATATCGCTTTCATAATAATTTGATCCCCATCTCTGCCCTTGCACAATTTAGTTCCACCTTTTTCCATTCCTGCTGGACATCTACACCCTCATGCCTTTGAAGAAATCAGGTTTTAAATCAAACTTCTCTTTCTCAGTTCTACATTGAGTTCCCCTTTCGATTTTCCAATTTAAGATCATAGTGTTCATGTTCTTTTAGCCACTCCAGCTCCAGTCTCTGGGTCCTTGTGGGCTTATCTCTCTGCCTTCCTTCTAACACCTGTTCTTTCACTAGGTAATGTTGATTCATACTCTAAAGCAAGAAGTAGTCCCATAGAGTAGCCAGCAGCATAGGCTGGATTCAAAACAAAACAAAACAAAAAAGAAAGGTCACTGAATTGTTCAGCTGCAGGCAAGTTATTTTGGTGTTTTGATTTCCTTGTTCTTAAAATGGGGATAATGATTGTTACATTACAGAGTTGTTACAAACCTCAATGAGATGCTTTCCCAGACATGTCAAGCACTGATCGCACGTCATCTGCTATTGATCATCATATTTTCTTGTCCATTTTTACTTTTCCACTTCTACTCTCCTGACCCTGGCTCCAAATTTACACCATTCCCACTTCTCTAACGATTCTATTGAATGACGTGGACTCCAAAGAGTAAGCTTACAAGGCTGCTTGATTCTCTTTTCCCACTACCTCTTCATCCTTACTCTGTGGATAATCCCATCTATGCCCCTCAGTGAAATCTCAGTCTGGTTAAATAGGTTTTTAGTCACTTGGGTTCACAAAAACCCTTCATTTTGAGAATAATGACTGCCGTTCAGTGTCCTCATCAGAACTTCAAGCCCTTATCCAAATTGGAGCTGCTCTCAGGCACTTCAAGCCTATAAAAGTGGGTGGAGGTGGAGAGGAGGGGTGGTAAGTCTCACTGCTCTTCAGTCTGGGGGCTTCTCCCCCAACCCAGAAGCTGCTGCTGAGCCTCAGGTTCTAGGCCCCAGGGAGAAGGAATCAGGAGCTGGCATTGCAATGGGTTGATGTTTGAGCACTCTGGCTGAGAAGAGAATATTCCGAGTTGACCCCCTCCCTCCCGGTGAGCCTCTGTGGATTTTCAGCTTTAGTGCAGTCTTTTTGGTATAAAAAGCTATCTCAGGAGGACATTCTTTTCCTTCAGTCCTTGGACCTCCCTCTGCTTGGTCCCTTGGTCCCTTTCTCCTTCCCGCCCTGACCCCAGGCACTCTCAGGCCAGTGCCCTCCCACATGCCTGCCCGGCTCGGGGACATTCCTGCAGCCTTTCCTCACTCCACTGTCTCGGGCATGGAGAGGGATTCCACTGCCAGAACACACCTGACTCATCTCTGTCTTTTTGCCTCTGTATTTCTTCTATTTCTATCTTTGTCTCTGTCTCTCTCTCCCTCCTCTTTTTTCTCTTCTTTCCTCTTCTCACTACCTCAAAAACTCTGTTATCATTAAGTCAACAGGCACGACCTCTCACTTCTTCCCTTGTGAGACATGTACAAAATATTCCCCTGCGTCCCTCAAATTCCAGATAATAAATACCAAGCTCTTGACAATGTCCCCTTGAAGCCCTTCACCTGGAGTTTAGACACATGGGAAGGACCACTGAGGGACGCCCCTGCGTCCCAGCAATGCTCTCCAAAGGAATGTTGAGTCCCAGCTCCATCGCCCTCCCGATGGTTCCCTGCCCTGCTTTATGTGTCCCTCAGGGAGGTGATGAGCTTCCAAAGGCAGGTCTGGGGTAGCTACTTGGTAAACACTGCAAACAAGTCTACATGCCGGCACTTAGCACCCATCGATCTCAGTTTTAGGGCCTTCTCCAAGAGACAGAAAGAGCTGCATTTTAATATCCTGTTGCACCCATCTCAGTGTCTTCTCCAACAAACTCATCTCTCAGTTTTTCCCCCATCAACTGGCAGCTCACGCTCAAGCACTGATTTCTAAAACTCCCCAGCTTAGAAAAGCCCAGAAAAATTCCACTGCCTGCTGAGGAGTTCTGCTACTTCTATTTGGGATGAGGACTTTTCGAGTTTGGCTCATTTTTAATGCTTAAAGATAGGTTTCTTTCCCAAGTGGCTCTTGAATCATTACCATTACTTTTTAATAACTGAGAAAGAACAATCTATTAACAATTAATTAGAGTAAATGAAAGGGGACTTCCCCTGCATAGATGAAAGCAAACTGTTTCTGTTTGGGGAAGACTTACTGAAGTACTTCAAACTGTAAGATAGGCAATCAACAAAAGGTGGAAATATTTTCATCAAACTGTGACCAGAAATAATTAAGAACTTCTCTACAGATTAAAAGCACAAATAAAGAGCAGCATTCATGTCTGGATACATTTATATGTTCATTACCTTATTCATAAAAATATCTAGTATAGCAGGTCTGTAGATTAAAAACTTAGAGCAACAAATAATTTAGACTAGCTAGTTTCTTATTAAGAGAACACTGCCACTTTTTCTAATGTAGAAACATTTATTTAGATACTAATTATTTGTACGTTGTACTTATTGGAAAGCATTGTACAAATGGCATATATTGTGGAGTCTGTAGAGGAAATGTTTTGCTAATTGAGGGTATGTTATTTACGAATGAAATAATTGAGAAAGACTTTAATCAATTCATAGATTTCAAAGTATATAGGACTATGATATAAGAGTTTCTTATGACTTTTAATTCAGTCTTTGGCTTTAAAAAAAAATGTTTAACTGATGGGATAGGAGAGAGAAAACAGAAAATTTTAGAGAAAAAAAACGTGTCCCATGTGATTGGTTCCAAAAAAACCTAAAAATGCAGAAGTGTGAAGTTAGCTAGAAGCAGTTAGATGAATTGTGATTCTTATTTTTGATGAGTCATAATGTTTAAGAGGACAGGCGTCTGAATATAAAATAAGGTTGTTCTAATTTCTTGATATTATCCTAGAGGCCTTTTAATATATTACTTATATCTTTTCTCCACTTGAAGAAAGAAATGATCTGACCTCTAAGAGGCACATTTTCAATAAATTCCATAAAACAGCAGGAGAGAATGCAGATTGAAAATGCAGTTCCAGCATCTTGCACTTTAAAAAGCTTTTAAAGCCTGTCTCATGCATTTATCTTTTAACAAAGATGAATGCGCCAGACACCTCAAATTCTATCCTGCTTGGTAAGTCAGTGATAATGTTTAAATCAATGGGACAATGATCAAAACTGAGAATGGGATCAATATACTGATCAATTGAATTGCTTTATACATTAAAAAGTAATTATTCCAGCACAAGTCTGCACTGGTGAAAATAAGAGTACATTTGACTCGTCTAATAACTTTCACTTTAAAAATTGACAAACTCAGTTCACAAATAAAATAACAAATTTGGGGGAATTGTATTGAGCACAAAGTTATAAAATGTGTCTGGTATAGATAAAAATACAATTATATTCTTTCACCCATAACTCTGTAAGGAGCGATTTCTCCTCAAAATAGAAGTGAGTCTAATTTATTATCACATTATGTAATGAAAAGCCAGCATTTGAGTAAGAAAAAAGAATGTAGGCAGAGGTCCTACCCTCAGCACCAGACGTAAATCAGAGCTGCTAAGCGGCCATCACGATGCATCGATTTATAGCTGCAGGTGACCTGCACAGCTGGCAAAATTAGAGCCGGTCCCTGACCTTAAGGAACTTACATTCTGGTTAGAAAGCCAAAGCTGAACATGTGAAACGGTGTGAGAAAACTTACAGGGCAAAATAATGTAATGAAAGCTAAATTTGTATTGGCAGCTTACAAAGAGCCGGATCCTGTTCTAAGCACTTAGGATGTTGAAGTAAATTCTGTTGGTGGGTTGCCCAGATCTACTTTAGCCGGGAGGTGTACTCCACACCTAACGGCCCTAGGTGCCGGCTGCCAAGTACTCTAGGCTCACCTGTTCTCCAATAGCATTTCCCTCTTTGGAAAGGCGCGCCAACCGGCCTGGGAGTTTATGCGCTGCTACTCTAAGGGAAAAAGCTCTAGCTGATGGCTGACCGACACAAGGGTATACAAAGCTCCCTTGCTGTCCCTTACCTAAAGCAGGACAACGCTGTGGCTTAATTATGTGGCTTTCAGTGGCCAGTGGGATCAGGCTACTGCTAGTGTGCTGAGAGCCTCTCTTTCTACAGCTCCCCCCTTCTCCGCCTCTCCCCTTTCTCCAAGGTCTCTACTCCGGTAAACGATTTTACTCCCCGCCTCATGCTCTGCTTCTAGGGAGCCGGACCTAAGACGCATCTTTGAACTCTTTTAATATTTGCAACCACCTCATGGGGGAAATTACTAAGTTCATACCCATTTCGCAAATGAGAAAATTGAGGCCCAGACGGATGAAGTGCTTAGACAAGGTCACGCAGCTTGCAAATGGTAAATCCTGACTTGGATGCCAGGCACGCGTTTAGCCTCTGCGCTCCCTTGCTGTGAACATTCGCTGAGTGAAGGTGTTGCTGTGTGGCAGGAAGAATGTACGATTTAAAATAGGAAGGCTGTGTCTTGTGTGAGCGCTTTACCTTTCTAGACTTATGAACGTTGTTAGTCACTGAAGGGCACAGAACACACTTGTAAACTAGAAGTAATAATCCAAAGCTACTGGGAAGACCAAATGTGTGAGCTAGGCTATCTAAGCAGACCTCCCCGGATGCTAGTACCATCTTGAATACCAACATCCTTTTAACATTGCAAGGCACTTTGCAACTTATGAAGTATTTTATTTAATCATCTCTTTTAACCTTCACAATGGCCTTATGGTAAAAAATTAACATTGGATATATTAACTATTAACTTTATTAACTACTTAAAAAAAATTGAAGCTCAAGAAACTCAATGAGAGAAGCAGGACTCGAAGGTAACAGAGCTGACCACCATTCCAGGACTTTTATCTTAAAATAATAAAGTATAATTTGAGGGTATTCTAGTGATTACTACCCAATCTTAATTTATTCCTCTGTTGCCTTCCGAAAGAAATACCAATCTTTTGAAAGCAGCAAGTGCCCTTAGCTCCACAGGAATCCTGAAAGGAGAGACAGCGTGTGTGCAGTTCAGGAAGGCAGGTGGACACTTCATGAAGAAAGGGCATTTGAGCTGCACTTGAGCTGCATTTTGAGCTCAATTTCTTCAACAAGAAACAGAAAATCTGTTTTGAGTGCCTTTTTACCTTTTTTCAGTGAAAAATGAAAAATTACCACCATGTGTACAATCTTAAGTTTGGATATATGTATACATTGTGGAAGGACCAAATTAAGCTAATTAACATATCCATTCACTTATGGACTTTTCATTTTTGTGACAACAGCATTTAAAATCTCCTCTCTCAGTGATTTTCTACCATATTGCACATTACTGTTAAACAGAGTCACTATTCTGTCGAATAGAACCCCAAATTATTCCCCCATCTGACCGAGACTCTGTACCCTCTGGTGATCTTTCCGTTCCCTGTCCCCATCCCCAACCTCTTGTAACCACCATTCTCTCCTTTTAAGCACCTTTTGTCTTCCTACACTGTATAAAATTTAGAAAGACAAAGATATTACTGAAGAAATAACATAAGTAGAAGAAAAGTATTGGCAGTGAAAAAGCATTTCCAAGAGTCGGGAGTAATATCTTTCAGGAATCCCAAGAATAGTGAAACATACAAGGTTGGCAAGATCATTTGGGACAAGTATTTGGGACCAGGACTAGTCTGGCTTAGGATATAGAGCTTCACTTTGAGGTTGTGAGGGAGCTATTGAGCACTGAAGGTAATTGGGGCATGATTTGAGCTATACTTTGGGATGCACAGAAATGAGCATAATGGATGTGAGAAAGTAGGAGATGGAAAGAAGGAAACACTTTGAACTACTGCAATAAATAAGTGAGTGGTGATAAAGCCAAGCGTAAGGTAATAGAAGGGGAGGCAGGGTAAGACTTTCATAAAGTCAAATTAACAGCATTTGTTAACTGACCAACTACAAGAAGATGAGGAAGAGGAGAAAGTCAAATAAAACTTCACATACATTTAATTTTGATAGCACAGATTTTAAGAAAACAAGATCTAGCCCCAGACTTCACCCTGTTTGAAATCCCAACCCTACCTGTTAATTACCAGCTAAAATAAGGTTGGGTCATTCTTTTTTCCTTTTCCTGCTTCTGTTACTTCATCTGTAATATGGGATGAAAAATGCTGCCTATCTCCTAGGGTTGTTGTAAAAATTAAATGAATTCTAACAGATGCACCTGTGGCAAAGTAGCACTTGGAAAACGTTGGCAGGGTATTGGTTCCAGGACGCCCCCACTCCTCGGTCTGCTCTCTGTAACCATGGATGCAGAACCTGTGGCTATGGAGGGACTGCTGTGCTACAATGGAAACACCTTGACACAAAGAATAAAGCAGGAAGAGATCATTTACGTGAGGAGGTAAAAGTTTTGCACGTGAGGCTGATACTGTCAGAAGACTTGGGTTTGTAACTCTACAATGCCTTTTACCTTCAAAATTTTTTCTTTTTATTCCTTTGTTTGATTTTTATGATTGTCCAAAAAAGAGAGGGACTAGTCTCTTGAAATCCCTAAATAAAAGTACAAATAAATCACAATCAGGAAATCAACAAAATTATCATATACAGTAGGGGTCCATCAGACACATACAACCACAACCTCAGGGACTCATACATTCCAGCTTTCCCTGGGCACAGCCTGGTCTCCATGGGGCCAAAAGCAAGAGGTTACTTAATGTGGCTGAGCTGAAAAAAAGAAAACAAAAATTATGATATTTTAATGTTGTTACTGGGATATTTAGACTCAGTGATAAAAATCCAAGGGAATCAGAAACATCTGAGTAATGTACAATTTAAATTTAAATTTCAAAAAATCATTATTTTCTGCCCAGCATCTCTTTCTTTCTAATAACATAATGATATCAGGAGATCACTAGTCTTCTACATTGGTACTAGTTTTTGTTGTCTGTAACTGATTATAAATAGCATCTTAACAAATGGATCATCCTTTCTAAAATGCATGATTATAAAAATAAGTCTCTACCCGCCCATCTTCATTTATAATATTTTATTATCTGGTCTGTTAGTTGATCTTTAATTTTTCTATTTTTATTTTATTCAAAGTTACTAAAGCTTTCTTAGGAAAATGACTTCTCCATAAACACATGGAAACAAAGTTTTACTTGTAATGTCAGGTTAAAGCATAATTAAAACAAATATATATTTTAATAGTAGAGCTCTATATGACTGCATATATATAGTGTGTATTTCTCTGATTTAATATAAGTTAATTAAATTTAACAAAAATGCAGTAAGCCCCATTTGTGTTCTTGTATAACAAAATATTTTCAATCCGTCTTAGTTAGGAAAATTTTGCTTAGACAGTAAACCCCTGGTCTTAATGGAGACTTCTTTTCTAGAATATATTAAAGAAATTTTCAGGAAGACAGACAGTAACTAACAAGGAAACCTGTTAAAGAAAAGATTGATTATTCAAGTGAGACATTGGAAAACAAAATAAAATATTCTAACACATAATATTGTGAAATCTTATCTCATGTTTCTCAATCAAATTTAAATGTTTCCTGCTCCATGAAAGCATTACCACATTATTAGAATTTTTATTGACATGTTATCATGTGACAGTCACAGTTAACCAACAAAATGATCATTCCCAAGAGCCTTTCTCTTACATAGTTGCATACTCTTCACTATAGAACAAGCTTCTTAAACCTGGGACTTTTGACCTTGGGATGGGATAAGTCTTTGTTATGGAATTGGGGTGGGAATTTTGACACTGGGGTGGGATAAGTCTTTGTTATGGAATGGGGTTGGGAAACTTCCTGAGCATTGTAGGATGTTTACCAGCATCCCTGTCCTTGACTGGCTAGATGACAGTGGCACCACCATCCTCAGAGTGTTGACAAACAAAAATATCTCTAGATATTAACAAATGACCTCTGGGCCATAAAAAACACCACTGGTTTAGACTCAGTAAAGATAAATAAGATGAATATTAACTTTCTAACTTCCCTCCTAGCTTGGAGATAGGCAGGTGATGAACTTGTATATGAGATGTAAGAAAAATATGATAGAAATTGTTCTAGTCCCTAAAGAAAGTTCCTTTTTCTCTGATTTGATATGCAGCCTTGCTTGGAGCTGAGACTGCCATTTTTTAAGCATGAGAGGAAGGTCAAAAGTGTAGCTGGCAGGCCAATCCAGAGCCGCAATGTAGCAAAGCTCTTGCCCAAAGCCAGCATTTACCTTCCTACAGACTTGTTGCTGTGAGAATAAAATAATCCTCTATTAATCTGCACATTTTAGTTCTGTCTTACATTCAACTGAAGACAGTCTAACTATGTGACTATAAACAAGCTTTGTATTGTCTTTGAAATTTCCTCTGCATAACCTTCAGATGAGGATAATACCAACAACTTGCAGGAATTGTTCAGAGCATAAAAAAAAGTAAAACACATTAAGCAGGTGTGTCCAACACATACTGAGTGCTCAGAAAGTGGTAACTATTTTTGTCTTTGGCATGCCATCAATCAACAAATAATGGATACCTTTATACTTTCTCTTATTCTCCCTATAATCATATTCCAGGACAGAATTCCCTGGACCTGCTGGAATGAACAAAGTCCTAAAAAAAATTCTCAATTGAGATTCAAAAATAGCCTCCAAAGGATTAATGAGGCACCTAAAATTTATATTTCAAACATACATTAATTTGGAACAGAATCACCTACTTTTATCAGTTTTTCAAGGGGCCCAAAACTAATTGACCTGAAAATGGACTGGTAATGAGAACTCAGAAGCTTGTTGGCTTACTAAGGTTACTATTGCCATTTAGATAGGCTTCTTTCAAGGAAAAATAATATATCAAGAAGTTCAAAAGGAAAAAAAATTTTCTATTATGAACTTACAACTTGGGTAACCTGATGAAGAGAAGGTAGCTTATATAAACACAGGAGTGATGTTAGCTTTTGAAATAATACTGAAATTCCCTCCTCAAGAACTTCAAATGACAACTTTTTGAAGAAAAGCCAACAAAAAGCATTTTTGTTAATAAATTACAAAAAAAGTCAGGAGGTGAATACAAGACTTTCTTTTCCCCCAAAAGAGCATATTTGAGCCTCCTTAGAAAATATAAATAAATACATTGAGAATACTTGATTTAATAAAATAAGAACAAACCTAATTTGGATTGAATTTGCTGGAAGGAGTCATTCTTCCTGTCCTAATATAAACGTTTTTCTCATCTGATCATTATAAATATAGATATTTAAGATATTGATCCTAAGGTTTGGATATCTTTCAAAAATATTATAAGTAAATCATTTAAAAATAAATTCTTCCTTTGAAGAATTTATCATTAATTCTTTTACAAATCTGTTTGAGAAAAATATACTTTATTTCAGAAGAAGCTATGGGAAAAGATCACAATTAGAGACTGAGAGAAAAGATATGAAAGAGGATGATAAATAAAAAATAATTAATCCTAAGAATTCAATCTAATTTTGTAAGCATCTATAAATTAGCTATTCCATTACAACAAAGGATACCTTAAAAGGGTTAATTTACCTAACATGGATAAGAAAGCTACTCAGAAAATACTTTATTCACTAATGTTAGAATCAACAAAGCAAAGATACAACCTTCAGAATGGGAAAAGATATTTGCATGCTATTAATCCTACAAAAGGCCAATAACCAGAATCTAAAGAGAACTCAAATAAAAAACTTGAAAAGAGCAAACAAACCCATCACTGGGTAAGACACAAACAGAATCTTTTCTCATGAGGACAAAGGAATGGCCAAAAAGCACATGAAAAAACGTTCATCAACTCTAATCATCAGAGAGCAAATTAACACCACTTTGAGATATCACTTAACCCCAGTGAGAATGGCCCTTACCACAAGATCTCCACACCCATGTTGGCTTGCGGGTAGAAAGAAGGAAATACTCATGCACTGTTAGGGGGACTGCAAACTAGTACAGCCCCTATGGAAAAAAGGTATAGCGATCCCTCAAAGAACTAAAAGTAGACTTTCTGTTTGATCCTGTAATTCCATTACTAAGTATCTACTTAAAAGGAAAAAAAGTCATTTCACCATAAGGACATCTGCACTAGAATGTTTATAGCAGCTCAGTTCACAATCACAAGTCTATCAACCCATGTGCCTATCAACCCATAAATGAATTAATAAACTGTGGTGCATGTATACCATGAGATATAATTCAGCCATAAAAAGATGAAGGTGTTGTGTCTTTTGTAGCAACCTAGAGAACACTCTCCTAAGAGAAGCATCAGTAAGAATAGAAAAACAAGCATCACGTGTGCTCAATACCATATTAAAATTAGAAGATTAACAACTACAGGCCCACAGGAGAGAAAAACTCAACTAAATTCAAGTAAGGGAGAGGGGAGGAAGGGGCTTTGTAAGTGGTAAGTTCCCAAGTGTATGGTGCACTTCCTGGGCAAAGGATACAATTACAACTTGAACTTTACCTTACAAAAGCAAACAATGTAACCTAATCATATGTGCCCTCATATTAATCTGAAATTAAAAATATATATATATTTACTGAAATATTATCATAAAGTGCCAATTTAAAAAGCGGGGGGTAAATTCAAATCCTCAAGTTATTTGTCAGGATTTAATTCAGTCACCTGGTACACGACTTTGCCACACATTGCATTGTCTTGAACAATAGAACAGCCTGTTCCCTGCACCACTCCCCTGAATGAGATTTATTAAAACCCCTATAATATCACTGAAGGTCGTTGTCAAGTATGAGAGATTCAAACTTATTTTAGATTTGCCAACAGAGATACCTAAGGAATACTAACCAACTCAGGCCTTCAACAACAATTATCCTTATTAAATAAAATCTGTATCAGCTGAATCTTTAGCACAAAAGAAATTAGAACTACTCTGGCAAATCTGCAGTATAAATCCATGGCAGTAACTGATTTTCACAAGAGAATATTAATCAAGAAAAGTTTTAACTTTATCAACTCCACTAATGAAAAGACATTTTCTGTTACATATCACACAAAGCCTGATGGGGTGAAGGAGTGCAAGCCTTAAGCCTCTAGATTTTAGCTGATGTATTACTTCTCCAAATTCACGATGCTTTTGAAGTGCCTCAGATCTTAAATCAAGGAACCTGCACTATAAAGAGGATGGCTGTGGTGAAATTAACTTTTTCCTAGCTTTGTGTATGCTATGCTATTATTTCTCTTGTCTTAGCACCTTAGCATGAAACATGTATAATACTGACAGAGACAGTCATTTTATATAAAAGACCAGAATGGCTAATTTCGTGAGCAAATAAATGGTGGCACAAATCCTCCTGTTCCTTTAACCCATCATCAGGCATTTTAATCAAGCTAGTCTCTTCCCAAAAGAGAATCTCATTGCAGTTGCAATTATTTCCTTTAATGTCAATGCCCCAAAGACAGCAGAACAAGCATACTGCCAAAATTTAGTTTTAAAATAGATAGAATTTCTAGATGACACATCCTCCCCTCTTATTCTGCTACCATTTTGTGTTTCTCTTAATCTCGGTAAGCATCAGGTTTTTCACTGATGAAATGAAAAGCCTGAATTGCCCCCTTCTTATGTTTGGAGTGTTTCTTACATGAGACAGTGTATATCAATCAGTCAGCATGCAACTCCTGACCTATATAGCAAGTGCAAAATACACGTTGTTTTTCATTATTGTTATTTTCTTGCACAGAGTTATTGAGGTAACAATGATGATCTTTGCAATTTTCTATTATCATCACAGTTTCCATTTACATATTTAAAAAAATAAACTAGTCAGCCAGAAGAGGAAATATGTTATATCTGGATGTGTCTACCGAAGTACATTTTGTTGGTGCTAAAGTTCACAGAAGGTTAAATTCAACAAGGGTTAAGGTGCTTGTGATTGTTCCTAATGCCTGAGATGGCAGAACAGGTGCAATATTAAGGATTGCTTCCCTATGCCAGGGCAAATTTTTCTTACTGCATCCTTATCTTCTCTGTCACTCACAACTGCTGGCTCAGAGAGGATTTGGCAGGTGGTTGATAAATGAAAGTTCTGGCTTCTTGGAGAGCTCTCTGGAAAGTCTCCAGAAGCGATATCAGATTGATACAGTAATATAGTAAATGGAGGAAGATGCCAGGGTGGCTAATGAGAAGAGTCAAAAAGAAGATAGAAACAGGACAGAGAGTACGTGGGGAAGCCCACGAGACAAGTGATGGACACATACTTAATAATCACTTACTATGCGCCAGCAACTGTGCTGGACAAAGTAATATCCAGTAGGGTGATAAGAGGTCAAAAATCAGCAAATTGCAACCCATATCCTAAAGTAGCTGACTGGTGTGTAAAAATAAGTGTATGTATTTATAACTAAGAACACAGTATTAAAATACACTGTGTAGGTCCTAGCGGAGTTTTTCTCAAATGTACAGAGGGATACAGACTAGACAAAGGAGCAAATCACATTTCCTGGGAGAGGGAAAATGGATTTATTTGAGCAAAGGAATAAACGTTAGATACTTCTTTGTTAAGTAGACAAAGAAGGAAAGAATATACTTTTGAGAGGATCAAGAATGAGCTTGGTTCATCTCGACATGGTATATGTAGGAGTGAATGAAAATAGAGTTATGAAGCCAATGTGGAGCCCCAGCATTTTGAAACCCTCAATCTCATGCTAATGTATCAGGCCTTCATTTAGTGACAATGGGGAACTTCCAAAGATAGTTTGCAATGAAGTGACAGGGTTGCATATCCGCGTTAGAAAGATTACTCAGGCAGGTGTGAGGAGGAATAAAAAGCATTTGAGGCAGGAGACTGTCTAAAATCTGACCATGATGGTCCAAGGGAAAAATGTGTGCCTGAGCTGGAAAAGGGGCCACACCTATGTGAAAGGAGATAAAAAGAAAAATAAATGGGTTTAGTGGGGATCCAGTCAGTCCCAGACTAATATAGATAGCCAAACCAGATTAACCAATTAGACAATGACATTTGAATAAGACACATAAAAAATAATTTACTGAGGCATTTCCAAAAGCAGAGTATCTTACCTTTTACAAAGTAGCTTAAAAGTGCATACTGCCCACTCCCTTTATTTTTGTTTCATTCTTTCTTAAGTTCTAGCTACACACTCTTAGGTAATTCTGACATAGGGCTTTTTTTGTTTATGTTTTTGTTTTGTTTGGGTTTTTTTTTGGCAAACATTACTTATTTCCCATCATATGTCAAATACTATAAAAGGGTTTTATAAATATTAGTGACTGGGCCATGGAGTGCCCAGACATTTGGTCAAATATTATTATAGCTGTGTCTATAAGATGGTTTTCGGACAAGATTAACATTTGAATCAGTAGACTGAATAAAGCTAACTGCCCTCTCTAATGTGGATGGCTGTCACCCAACCTATTAAAGTTATCATTATAACAAAAACACTAAATAACTAAGAAACTTCAATGGTCTAACTGGTGGACCTGGGAGAACAGTCTCAACAGTGTTCTCTTGACCTCAGACTGCATCTACACCATTGGCTCCTCTGTGTTTCCAGCTTTATGCACTGCAAATCTTGGGACTTCTCAAACTCCATAATCAAATGAGCCATTTTCTTATAATGAATCTCTCTTAGTTCTATTTCTCTGGAGAACTGTGATTAATACAATGTATTTTGTAAAAAGCTTTTAAACAAACACTATCACCTTGATTTTGAGATGAAGAAAATGAAATATGGAATTGAAGAACATATCCAAAAACACACAAAGGAGAGCCCGGATTCAAACACAGGCACTCAGCCGGGGTCTCTGCTCATAACTCCTATGTACTATGCCTCATGGATATCCATTCAACAGGGGGAAAGGGAGAAGCATTAGTTGTTGAAGATGCCATTGCATAAATTGCATTTAAAGCAGTGACAATCTCCACAAAAGGAATCTCTAGGTGACATAAGACCATTTAGGTGTGTGGGACCCTTCCTGTTCTGGGAATTGGGGAATGCTCCTGTAGAAAGTCTTGTTTTAGAAAGAAGTAATGCGTTCATAGCACAATATGTCTGAAGGCCTCAGAAAGAAAGGCCCAGGTGGCTAACGTTGGGCAAGAAGGGAGAGGGATGTACAGGGATTCAGAGAAGTAGCCCAAAGGTAGGTGATATGGAGTCTTGACTTCTCTCTAATATCAATGTGAGGTAATTAAGGGGAATTAAGAGAGGCAGGGACTGTAACAGAACTATTTGCATTTGAAAAGGATTTCAACTCCAGAGAGACCTGTATCAAAGTAGGGTAAGTAGGGATAGAAAAGAAGTCAAACTCCTTAGTGGGAGGCCATGGCTGAGGTCTAAGTGAGAGATGACACAGCAAACTTCCACCAGTGCTCTTCAATGTGCAGTGATAATGTACGGTCAGGCTTTAAGGTACTTTTGGTTTTTCTTTTTTCTTTTCTTTTTGGTCAAACTCAGCACAGCCCAATGATTTTGTAATCTATGATAAAAAATGAAAGGCATGAAAATAATTACATGCTTAGATGTCTCTCACTGTAAAAATTCCATAAACATTTCTAATTGCTTGCCGTGTATTTTGATAGTTATTGCCTCCAAACAACAACAAGCAATAACAACAACAGTTTACAGGCCGGCATTACCCCGTGGATCACTCTTTAAGTCATAGACTGGAATGGTAGTAGTAGAAATAAGAAAATGGGATGGACTGAGAATTATCTACATAATAAAATGGACAATACTTGATAAACTATTAGATTGGAAGGTTTGTAGTAAGACAGAAGGAATTGGAAAAATGACAATTAGATGTTTGGCAGAGTTATTGAATAAATTAAGGAGTTCTTTACTGAAAAAGGAGTTATTGGAGGTGAAGTATGTTTGGGCAGGTGTAGAGGTACAAAGTAAAGATAATTTCCCAGGTCACGTGACTCAATTTGGCAATGACTTTGAAGATTTTGAATGGACAGTAGAATATGTGGGTTTGGAGCTTAAAATATTGATATTAAGAAAAACAACAGTAATAAAAATTAATAAACATTTATAAATAACATATTACTAAATAAATAATAATACCTCTGTGTGTCTGATAGTTTCTAATACAGTTGTACATTTAATTCTCACCATACCCTATGCTATGTGTACTATTTTTGTCCCAATTTACAGATGAGGGCACAGAAAAGATGAATAATTTATTTTCAGTAACATAGCTGAAAAGTAGATGTCCTGAAATATAAGCCACTCTGAACCCAAACATATTATTTTGCTTCCATAAAAATAAATCTAAATAGAAAGTGTAAATGTAGGGTATAAGACTGTGTCTTTAAAGAACTCTGTCTTAGCTTATGGGTACATTGCATGAACTATAACATTTTGTTGTTGTTGGGTTTAGGGATTCCAATCTTTAGGAATAAAGGCTTGTAAGGACCCAGAGACATAACTTTTGCCACTTTTTCTTTTCATGAAACAGAGGGTTACATATTTCAAATATGAAATTTTGAACAAAAAGAAAACAGAAATAATAGCACTCTCTTTCAGTTACTTACCATTATTTTCACTCTTAAGTTCTGTCTTATAAACATGCAATTGTTGAACTATATGCCAGGGGCTGACAAGAAGAACATATATTCCTTAGCTTTGAGATGGTGTTTTCTGTATATGTCTATTAAATCCAACTGTTCTAGGGTCATGTTTAAGTCTCTTGTATCCTTGTTTAGTTTCTGTTTAGAAGATCTGTCCAGTTCGGTCAGAGGGGGGTTAAAGTTCCCAGATATTATGGTGTCATAGGTTATCGTATTGCTCAGACCAATTAAGGTCTGTTTTATAAATGTGGGAGCATTTAAGTTGGTTCATAAATATTTAGAATTGAAATGGCCTCTTTCTTGTATAGTTTCCTTGACCAGTATGAAGTGACCAACATACAATTGTTGAAAAAAGTGCTATTAGGTTAGACAGCATTGTCATTTTATTATATACAACATTGTATGGCTCTTATTTAATAGGTAGGGAGGAGAATTTATAGCAATTATCAATGGATACTTGGGGTGGTGTGGTAGCACATTAGGATGTGGGCTGTCACAATCAGGGCTTAAATAATAACAGATGTGGCCGGCCCAGGGGAGGGCAGACGTACCAAGCCTATTTAGGGTAGGGGTCTGAACTAAAGTGCAAAGATAGGGGAATATGACTTCAGGCCTAGACCAGCATAGATGTGAGTCCAGAAGATCATCCCAAAATCAATCTAAGGAAACAAGAGGCCAGAGGGCTGCACTATTACCTGAAGCTGAGAAGGAGATATAATATGTTAATACAGCCAAAAACTGCACCTGGAAGACCCAAAGAGCAGACAGTCATGCTAATGACAGAAGCAGTAGAGTTGTGATATGTAGGAGCTAATTTAAAATCATTTTATTTATTTATTTTTAGAGACAGAGTCTTACTTTGTCACCCTCAGTAGAGGGTGACACCATGGCACTCTGCCCAGGGCGACATAATGAGACTCTGCCTCAAAAAAAAAAAAAAAAAAAAAAAAAAAAAACCAGCCTAGTTCAGAATCCTTTTCATTGGGAAGATATAGAAAAGAGGCAAATGTCAGATTGGTGCTTAGATAGAGTGGCCCATAATCTATGAGCTTATAATTGTATGCCCGAATGATTAGACGGTTAGGGTCAGACGGCTCTTTCGGCAGATGCAGGCGTCATGTCATGGGTAAGGGCTGAGAGTGTTGCAAAATGGGGTCGTTAGAACGGCTGCCTGCTGAAGTGACTAAAACCTCCACTCAAACTGACTCCATAAGAACAGAAGGTTCAGTTGTAGCAGCCAAAAAATACATCGCGATTGTTTTATGTCGTTCTTTAGAGATATTACACAGGACTTTTCTTAATTACTTCTACCAACAGTGTCAGTTTCATCTGAAGTGAGTTTTCTTCATGGTCCTAACACGGCTGCCAGAAATAACTGGGGAACGTGTTTTCAAATTCATTTACGTATTTTCCCCCGACCGTCCCTCTCTTCAATCCAATTGGGCCATCCGAGGATGGCTCACCTCCAGAAGCATAACGTCAGTGAAGGATTTCCAAGCACTGACTGGCTGCACAGTTAACAGACTCTGTGTTCCTGGAAATACGAGAAGCAGAGGTCAAGACCCAAACCAAACATGTCTGTAGAAAGGAATAAGAAATCAATGACGGCTGGTCCGGCGACAGGGCAGCTCACTGCAGATAACACCTGCAGAAATAAGAAGTTGGATAAAAGATCATCGAGGCAGTCTTAAGACTGGGTGAGCTGTAGAACAAAATCAGCAAAACGAGAATTTGGTCAAGTTCAGAAGGATATAAGGTACAAAAGCAGATGTTTAAGTAACTGCCTTTCAGTCTCAAGACTCTTTGTATAAAAGTGAAAGGATGGGAGAAAGCTGTAAAGAAAAAATGCAAATTAAATAGTGACAGACGCCTATTAGGCACATAATATTTTTCAGTACATATTAATTATATTTAATAACAGGAAAACATTTTCACAGAGGACTAACTTGTGGTAATGCTAAATATCCTGCATACATTCTCTCATCAACAGATATTTTGGTGGCCAGGCCCAGTGGCTCATGTCTATAATCCTAGCATTCTGGGATGCAGAGCTGGGAGGTTCACTTAAGGTCAGGAGTTCAAGACCAGCCTGAGCAAATGTGAGACCCTATCTCTACTAAAATAAAATTTAAATGGATGTTTTGGTGGGTGCCTGTAATCCCAGCTACTCAGGAGGCTGAGGCAGGACCATTGCTTTAGCTCAAGAGATTGCGGTTTCTGTGAGCAAGGCAGAAGCCATGGTACAGTAGCCCAGGTGAGAACAAGATTCTGAAGATTCCATCTGAAAAAAAATGTTTTTTATTTAATGACAATAAATGGATGAATCTGTGTATTGAGAAACAACCCATATAGAGATAAATCCACAAAATCATACCTTATTTAAGTTTCACCTGTTTATAAGATTGGTCTAGAAAGGTTAAACGTGAACTACAATGTAAACCTGGCTGTGGAGTAGCCAACCAGAAGTTTTGGGAAATATAATTCAGTTTCACAGAAATACAACCTTGAAACCTACGTGGAGAGTGAGAGGAATTAGTGGTAATATGGGGCATGGAACACATCAATACCTTAGAATATTTTATAGTAGTTCCCCCCTCAACAAAATGAAAACTTTCAGGCCAGTTTGCATGCTGTTAAAACAAAAGAGCCTAGAAAAGTCAAAATAACAATTTCATCTCAATACATGAGTGTTTTCCTCCTTGGAAAAGTCAACAGATTTTTCACTGGACGCTCAACAGTTCTCATTGGCTGGGTCCCTGTTTTCATGCTTTGGATATGAGTCTATCATATAACTATTATATTATTTTATTATTATTATGCAATCTTATTAATTATAATTATAGAAAGTTTGGAAAAAATCAAGACTGTATACACATCGCATATAGCCAACACCGACAGGCGCTGAAATGTCTGTTTCCCATAACCATAACCTCCATTCTGTCGGCTCTGATGTTCTCTTGCCATTTCTTGCCAAATAATATTTGCTCCCTGTCAATGTCCACTGGCAGTTTGACAAAGTGCTGAATCTGCAGAAACCATGGCATGCTGTGCGACAGCTCCCACGGCAGATTTCAGACAGATTTTCTTCCCCTGCAGTAATAAGGCTTGTGCTACATTTTGTGAAGAGGGACACAAATTAGTTAATATTTCTAAAGCATTTTGAAGATGAAAAGTGCCATGTACATATGAAGCTTTACTATTAATTTCTATAGCTGGAAGGATCAAAATCAACACAAAAACACCTTAAGCCCCACTCACAGAAGCATTAACATGTTGCTAAGATTGCCGGGATGCCTGACAAAGGCAAAACATTGCATTTGCCTTCACATTTGACAATATTTGATAAAACTGACAAATCAATGTTCTAAGGGAAAAAAGGCATTTATCTCGCTCATAATTTATTTGAGTCACAGATACAGTGCTCACAGAGGTTTCGCAGACGTTGACAACATTACAGATCGTCCCCCGAGAACTGCACAGCAGTCTCAATACTTAATTCAAAATAGTTTTACTAAGGTGGACATAGTCATTATGTATGTAAATGTATATTTCTCTTTCTTTTTTCCTTAGATGAGATTTCAATTAATGAAAAGTTTTAAGGACAGACCCTATGAATGTCCTAAGGCTGAGGTTAAAACTAATTCTTTTTGACTACATCTTAAAGTATTAGGTCAACATTTTTAGAGAAGAACCCATAACATTTATATTTTTAACAGGAGCTCCAATTATTTTGAGGTCAGATAGGGCCTTGAAAACCACCAATTCTTCTTACACTTCTGAAAGAGTTTCTTGTTTACAGCCTATATTTCTTTTCATACTTACACAGGACATTAGATATGGTTACCTTATTTCTGAGAGTCCAATGAAATTGGCTTCTACTTGTAGAAAATCAAAATTTTGAGTTTATTTTTTTCTTATCACCTCTAATGCTTCTGACATTTGTAAAACGGTGACTTTTCTTTGTGCCTTTGGTTATTCTCTATTTCCATCCTTGTCACTACCAATGTTTGCTGATATCAGCCCAGGATATTTCACCTGTAGTCTTCAGCACAACTGCGCCCTTTGATTGTGGCGATAGCCTTCAGTCTTGCTCTGGCAGAGCACTAACTTCTTGCTTTTAACTATTTTAAATTCAGACAAAAGACTCAACTTAGGCCTTTGAGGATATTCTGTCTGTTCAGTTGAATTTTGTGTTTTCACTTTGTCTACTTTCACTGTTTCATCTCATTTTCCTTTAAAGTCCTATCTGTCAATGTATCTTTGTTTTATTTATTTTCATCCACCTTTTTGTTCTTTTCTTTTCAAATGTGGAACAAGAGGTGCTGGCATCAGATGAACAGTCAGGTGCACTGCCAGCATGTGACAGATCAGTACAATCAACCCCAATCACCAACTAGGCTCCTGTTGATACAACACTGTCACCTCATATCCAGAATAATTCAGAGGTATCATAGTAGAGGTAAAAATGTTTAAGATCTCAGATGAGAAAGTCTATATTTAATCCATGTTTAGTCTTTTATTAACTGTGACCTCAAACCAGAAATTGACTTCCTGACTTTGTGAAGAAAGATAACGATAACAGCTCTACCTCCTTGATGGGATGATTGTTGGGATCAGGTAATATGATGGATCTTGTATTCATAAGACTAACTGCTATTTGTATGAGAAAATCTGTAAATCAAAAAGCCAGATTTTTAATATAAACATTTGTATAATCCTTCCATCTGTCTCTGGATAAAGACAAAACCAGGTGGAAAGGGGTACAGGAGAGCAACACTTCAGTGCAGGAGAGGTGTGAGTACCAGCTGAAGCCCAGACAACAGAAAGCAGAGAAGGAAGAAAGAGAAATGGGTGGCATTACTGAGCTGCTGGAACAGGCTCAGACTAAAACATCATACCTCAGGACTTTTCAGATAAGTGAACCAACACATTCTTTGTTCTGGTACTGGTTTTAGTTGGAAATTTTAGCACTCACGACCTAAGAAATCATAAACGATTAAGTGCATCTGTTTGTTGTGAATTACCAAGGCACTGACTGTGCCAAGAGATACAGGGTGTAACATTATTATGGGTCCAATAATTTCACTTGAAAAGAGGGTCAGCTTTGCTAAAAGCATGTTCAGATGCTCTCACAAAATTTAACTTTACAAAGGATGAATGAAGACCTCCCTGGGGAGGAATGCTACAGAGCTGGGTCCCTCAACAAAACATCCTTTATAAAAGAAATGAGGGTCTCAGATAAAGCTATTCTCTTGTTGACCATTGCTAAACATCTACCCTATTTTTTATCAGCACTTGTGGAAAATTTTCACCTTACTGAGAAGATATTTGAGAACAATGCAAGCCTTTGTCAGCATTATTGATCTACAGTTAGTCTTTGATTCTATAGACAGGAATCACTATAGGCCAAGCTATGTGATCTCAGTACAGATCTCGGCCTATGAAGATTCCTTCAAAGTCTGAAGCATAATACAACTGTGAAAATCAGAGCAGGTAGGAATGGATTCTCAACATTAAATTCCAATCAAAATCCAAGAAAGATATTTGTATCCTAGTTTTACTTCTTTTTAATTTATTTCAAAATAATTTGATACAGCTTTCAGATGATCTGAGTGAATGTCCTCTTGCCACCAGAAATAAGAAGACAAGCACCTACCTCTGTACTGATGACAGAGATTTCTCTTTAGATTTCAAGCACTGCCTTAATAAGCTACTAAGCCTGCTGGCTACACACTGTCACTTTAATATCTACTGGGCCAAAACCAAAATTATTTTATACAGACACTCCAACATGCAGATCGGAAATGTGAGTAAAGTTCATCCAACAGGATTATTAATTTAGCTATCTGGGCTAGAATTAGGATTGTACAGATTGCATTTAGCAATGCAAGAAACCCATAAACATTCATTTATTACATACATCTTTGTTGAAAAAATAGATTTCAAGTGCCAGATTCTCTACTACAAAGGCCGATGGGCTGCTTGGGGATTAAGATTCAGTTCTCACCTTTAAGAAGCTCATGTTTTAAGGTGGAATGCCAGGATTATGTAAATTCTATAAGATTCACTGCTATACTCTAGAGGAGACTAAGGCAAGAAAAAGTCAAACTGTGAAACATTTGCTTTTATCAAATAATTAGTGGCAATAAATTACTTCCTTAGTTTCTTGTACTACAGACATTTAACAAATATCCTTAACTGTGAATTAATATGTATTTAATTTTTTAGTTTAGTACTTTTTGTGCAAATTTCTTATTTTAAGTATTCTTAAATCTTTTTATTATTGTTTTAATTATTTTGAAAAACAAATGACATATTTTATATCTCTGCTTAACAGTTCCACTTGCATAATGAGATCACCCCTTGCATGACTTATATTCCATTCAATAAAAAATGAACATGAAAACTTGATATAACAATGGAAAAGGAAAACTATAGCTCACACCATGAATAGAGAGAGCATAGCCATCAAGTTTTGTTCAAAATCATTTGGGGAGGTGGCATTAGACATGATCTCTCATTATATTCCTTTGAACAAGGTAGGGAAATGGAATTCAATAATAGTGCCCACAGTAGACTCATGGATGGCCAAAGTATTGACTCCTTGACTATGTTTAATCTGGAAACCAGCCGCTAAAGGAATATCTTAGAAGGTATCCTTGGTCTCATCTTGTGCAATGTTTTTACTTATAGATCAGGTGAAGTCACAGAATGTGAATTTAGCATCTTGGACATAAAATAATCTTAGGGAGATAACTAAAGGTTTAGATAGCAGAAATATGATATTTATAGCAGCTTTAAATTAAAATCGGAAAATAAAACAAAAAATCCCTCAGATATAATATGTAAAGTTTTCATTTAAATTTTACATATCCCTATTTTTTATTTTTATTTTTATTTTTTTTTTGCTTTTTTTGGCTGGGTCTGGGTTTGAACCCACCACCTCCAGCATATGGGGCCGGCGCCCTACTCCTTTGAGCCATAGGCACTGCTACATATCCCTATTTTGTTGAACTTATCTGGGCACCAAGAGACTTCAACTGATGCAATTTTAATAGAAAGGAAAGAGGTTTAGATAAACATGGAAGTGATAAGAGCCAGAGGTACCATATTGTTACAGTAAGGGTAACAGACTGTAGTAAGGCCCTTCTACACCTTTGGTTCGAGAAGTTAAGTCTAGCAGTGTGCAGGAAGTGAGAGCAGGGGCTGTGATGGGTCCCCAAAGTCATATTTATAAAAATGATGAGGAAATAAGGAATATTTAGCCTGGAGAGAGAGAAGGGTACTTGATTGAAATCTTCAAATATTTGAAAGCTTACTGTGTATAAGAGAAAGTAGACTTACTCTCTAAAACTTTCCAGAGGTCAAAACTAAAATGAGCAATTAAAAGTTACAGAGAGGCAGATCACATCGCCTTACAAGAAAGACTAAAAGTGATAGGGACTAATAAATGGATTTCCTTAAAAAAAGTGAGCTTTGGGGATACAAAATACCAGGCGAGCATTTTTCTAGGATGTGGAAAATTCCTTAATTGTAAAAGAAGAAGAATGACATGATCCCTAAATTTTCTTTTAATGTTATGGTTTATGATTTTATATAGTAGAATCTCTATCAGTGACCATCTCCCTACATTGACCACCTCCTTAAACTGACCTAAATTTCATAGACCCTGGATGTACACAGTGGAAGATTGACCTCTATATATTTACTACATCTGTAAATTGTATCTTGACCATTTGGACTGTAACACACTGTACAAAATATTACATGAAATAAAAAATACCTAAAGGAAATGTCATACACAGAATTTTTCTGAAATTTAAAGTTCTGTGCTCTGGTGTTATCCATTGTCACTTATAGCAGTAAGCAATAAATGGTGTATATTGTTACCTAAGTTGTCTGATTCTGGACAGGATATTCAGATGAGAGAACTGCACAGATAAGAAAATTTTACTTATTTTACGTATCAAATTTTCATTCTTTCTCAAAATAAAATTATGCACAAATTTGAGTCATTTCAGTTACTTTAAGGCCACAGATCTGTTTGCTCCTCTTTACATATTAGGCCATATGAGCAATAAAAGCACAAAGAATACTTGGCAAATGTATTTATTAGTTATTAGACATTCTATGATATATTTCTCTCCCTTTTTATCTAACAATTCTGTTAAATACATTTTCAATGTCTTCTTTCTAATTACTATCTTCATAGATTAAGAAAGTAGATAAACAAAATGGTTGGAATTGTGTGTCTAATAAAAATTTTTAAATTCTGAATTATTTATGCTTCAGTGAGATAAAGTTGGAGTTGTATTTGGATGTTTTCTTGATGGTTATTAGCATTGCTTATTATTTTGTCATTGCTGCCTCTCTTGTGGTTGATATTGTTCAAATTGTGACCTGCAGACTACTGACGCATGAATATTTTCAAATTATCTATTGTAATCAAGTACCTAATTGAGAAGGAAGTATTTTTATTGCAGTTCTTCAGATAGAATCTTCTGATGTTTGCACCAAGGTAGAGTTGGTTTATAGCTATATACATATATCTAGAAAATTAAACTTCTTATATTTCATTTGGAAAAAAGCCCTACTTTTTCTCTAAATTAATACTAATAAATATCTTTGAGCATGTTTAACTTCAGTGGGAAAAACAAGAGCTATACATAACAGCCAACAAAGATTTTGTGACATTACTGATTAAAGTTTCACAAATTTTACTGAGAATATGGGCAACATTATGTGAGGAGAATAATTGTTCCTGGAACTCTGTGATATGGTATATTTTTCTTTTTCTCTCAGTACAAACTTTGCTGAGGCTATATAGCTCAGCAGCAGAATGTTTTTATTTGTAACATAAATAGAAGGTGCTACAGGAGGTTACTTGTTGAACTGGACATAATCTGATTGAAGAACATTTTAATCACTGAAATTACGGAGCAGCGGTATAACACCCTCATGATCCTGTTGCATTCCGTGCTATTCAGGCGGCTGTACTTTGGTAAGCTTGTTGATTATTGCAGTGAGAGGTATGCCACACGTAACGTGTTACTTTCTCAGCAGCTGAAGAACATTCTAAATGTTATACCAGAGATGAAATACTATGTCTCCTGAGCAAATCACATGACTCTCACTTCCCTCACACTTACAACACATGTCACAAATGGATTTCAACTGTATCTCACACTTCAGATATGCTTTATAATTTTGTTTATACATTCATGCCATAAGGTGTTATAAAACAAGTTAAAGGAACTCTTCTTATTAAGACTACAGAGATAACTCCTAGGTATAGAAAATCTGCAGGAACAAACCAAAGAGCTTATCCCTATTCCACTCTATTTCTAAACCAGGTGTCAAAAAGTGAAGAGCTCATTAGGAGGTCATCTGTATTTCAATGTCTTTGCATGTGCCTTTTTTTTCCTGTGGATTTTCACTGTGTTAAAGGATTGTAGTGCTTGAAGGTGAGACCCCGTGTGTCTGAAATTCTTCCCTAACTTCTTAGAATATAAAGCTCGGAGCAGGAAAATGGACATCATGATCAATAGTAAGTGCTATGTTCTTAACTGAGTAGTTTTAGATATACCAAAGATAACCGTTTCTCCTCTACTGAATCATCACAAAGATTCTGTAAGGTTTGGATTGAAATCTCTAATCTACATATAAGGAAAAGGAGACTTAGGTTAAGTGGCTTGCTGCAAAACTCATGGGGTTGTGCAAAGATTTAAAGCAGGACTTCTTTCTCCTCCATCACAAGGCTGTGTGATCTATGCTCAGTACTATGCTTGAGAATAATACGGCAAATTACTATGAGAAAATATTTCATTAGGTGCTCCTTAATAGCAGGTTAAGGGAAAAGATAAAAGTAGCCTAAATTATTTTATGTGACATGGCTTGTTTGTTCCATACTTACTGACAGAGAAATATAGAGAAGTAGAGAGAAGGGATACGAAAGAAAGTTAATCCTAGGCCTATCGCCATCTTGAGACAATAGTCTGTCCAGCTTTCAGTTCTTTTGAAAGCTTTAACAATGATCAAATGACACTCCACAACCAAATTGGCAGTACCTTTCCTGGATCATCTTGTTAGCATGCTCTTAAAGGGCATCCTGACCCATGTTGCTTCAAGTGTCCAAAAAGCATCAATTTTCTACCTTGATTTTCTCTGATTATTGACAATTTTCTCTGCTAGGGTCTGTTTGGATGATGAGACAAACTCAGTGTGATTGGCCGGGTTAACAAAGTGAGAACATTTCAGTCAATCAGTATGCGCCCTATTAGTATTACTCTCCCTTGCAATTCATGAAAAGGTATCCTAAAATACACAAAAGCAACTTCATCATACGGCATAAAACATTTTCTTGTTTGTTCCCATTCACATCAAGACTTGTGGTATATTATTTGGTGATAAAAGTCTAAAAGACTTCTTTCTCTGTCTCTTCTGCTAAGTCCCTCTGTAATGTTTTATTTTTCTCTTTTTCTATTTGGATGTTTTTATGTCATTGACCAACATCATATAATTATTTAATATTTAAATCTCTTTTGGTTTTAAAGTGCCTATGCACAACAACATGAACGGCCATAAAAGTCTTGAAAAAAAATTTCAGAAGCATAGGCTTTAAATTTATCTTACAATATAACCACTTGTCAATAAAGTAAGAAGTTATATCTATAATTTGGAGTAACTAGTAGGAAATACTATCATTTAACAACAGCAGAGAGTATTTATTTCATTATAAATTTTGGCAAGTGCCGAAATTGGCATTTGCAAATGCCTTGGTCTTAAAATAGTACTGAGTTTTGGAAGATGTTCAAGAATGTATTTTTAAACCACAGACAATATGTAAAAATAGGTAATAAAGCTTAATATAGATGAATGCTTGACTAGATAGTCAAACTAGTATACAGTGTGTTTGGAATAAAATGACATTATTCATAAAATGGCTGCATGAGTAAGCTCCAAGTAAAGGCAGAGAGAAAGCATTATAGAAACTTTTTTACAGTGAATTTCTATGAACAATTTATGTAAAGCTCATGCTGCCTACAAAAGAAAAGCATTAAAAATGGCATATTGTTTGGTGTACCAAGGTCACTTATTTTTCTTGAGAAATGCAACTGCAAATAAGCTTTTAATACTAACTAAAATTAGCTGCTTAGTTTATCTATTTAGATGTTACCTAAATGGATTCTGGAAATTTAAAATGATTAAAAAGGAAGGAAATGTTGCAGATGGGAAGTATTTATAAGAACAATTGATTAGGAAATATTCTCCAAATAATTTTCTAATTTCCTGCTTATATTACAAAATTTTTAGAGGAAACTTTTTGTTGCCTATTAAAAAGTCTATAATATTGAATGTAGAACCAAGAATTATTAATACAGTGTTTGTATTTTTTGTCACAATGGCTGTCTATAGTACTTCTATTAGCTCACTTCCTTTTTCATTGTATGAACTACAAAATTGTGTTAACAATATTTGGGAAAATTGTTTTAACATCCTAGCTTATAAGGTTATGCTATCTATAAACTTAAAAATCCTTATAAGTAGATGAAGATTATATTTTTACTTGACAATATTAATCATTTTGGAAGCAATATTTCAGAGATGGTAAGTTTAATTTTAGGAACATATTTTGACAGGTTGTCTCAAGAAATAATCCTTCAAAAATAAACATTATTTGCCTTCCAGCATTAACACATGGGTTGAAAGCTGTTTGAAAAGTTATTAAAGAGTAGTGGAAAATAACAGTTTATCAAGTTGATTAGAAGGATCTTGTATGTGTCATCGGGACTGATGTGACGTCCAGTTAGGCTCTTTTAACAGCTTCATCAATGATTGGGCGGAAAGTAGCAGCAACATGTTAATTAAATCCCTGGAGCCATTAAATGTAAGTATCAATCTATATAAAGTGTCAGCCCAAAGTACTTAGTTCAAATATGCTCAGAAATAAACTTTAAAACAAAAGACTATTAGAGAATTTGTGTTTCAAACAAAGGGGTCACAGACTAATGTTTTAAAATTTGTATTGCAAAGATATCATTTTCTAAAGTTTCAAGAAAAGTGAACAAAGATGACTCTTTGTTTAAATTTCATCAATATCCTTACGTGATATTTGCCCATAGAGATGAAAGCAAAAAATTTATAAGATGCACAGAGTAATAAGCAAATGATTAAATATAAGCTCAGACCAGGAAACTCATTTATTCTTGGCCATTTGCTTTTCTTTACAACGGACCATTTTGAACTCTCACTGTGGAGTCAGATTTGCTTCACTCTTTGAAGAGCAATCCTGACTGTAGCTCACAGACCCAGAAGAAAATCTGTCAAGACCTTCTTGACTCAAGCAAGAGTGACAGCCCAGACCCCACCCTGCTAATCTGGTGCTAGGCTGGCAGCTCACTTATTTCACTGAGTTTCCACCATCCATCCTAAAGAGTAACCTGAAACTCTTCTTGCCTTTTTTCCTCTGTGCTTGTTTTAGTCCCATCTTGATAATATGGCTGGTTTTCCACTTAGCATGGCATAAGATTTTCCTTCTTTCTCCTAGACACTCATCTTCCTTTCACGCCAGAAACAAGAAATTTCTGTTTCTATATCCCAGTCCCTGCTTTGTGCTGACAGACACTCAGACACCACTTACCTGGCTGCCCATCTGCTTACCCAGATATCGTCGTAGACATTTAGATGCACCAACATCCCATTGCTGTGTATTCTATCTCCTTTCTTTTTGGAACACCCTATCATTCAAGCTTTCTAATAGCAACAGTTTGCTACCACAAATAGTGAGTAATATGTACTGAGCTGTAGTTAATAAACAAAATTACAAGGAAACAAAATGTTTCCCTAATTTAAATGCGATGTGAAGTTGACTTCACAATTATCATTAAAAGTGCTTATGATTTTAAAATAGAATATCTCAAATTAAAGAAAAGCAATTCTAAACAAATACAACATTTTTTTTGATGTTAGATCAGTCTCAATTTACTAATTTCATCAAGGGAATACATTCATTGCTGTTTATTATTAATTTGAGTGAATCCTCTAATATTACAAATTCTTCTGTTTGGGGCAATTTTCTGTTATGTTCAGTTTTTTTGTTTGGGTTTTCTTATTTTTAAGGTGGCAATTGAAATTGTACACTCGGTAATATGCTACATATCAGCACTATTTTTAAAGTGATAATCTCATAGTAATAATTCTGGTAGAAAATAGGCAGGAGAAATATCACAGTGCTTACTAGTTCCACATAATAATGCTGGGGCACCTGCTGTTTTGTTCTCTACTTCAGCCAGGCACATCTACCTGAAGGGAGCACTTTTGGCTCTGAGCATAAAACATGTAAGAAATCTTCAGTTCTCTATTGAGCTCTATTTTTGATACTCTTTGTGTACTGCCCAAATGCTTTATGATACCAGTGCTTTTTCCTTCCCAGACATATAACATCAGTCTTGAACTTTTGTTCCCATATCTTACTATCTAAGGAAACCTTGCTTTCTGACTTTCAAAATTCTGAATTTTGTATGCAGTGGTATGCTTGTAAATATTTAACAACTAGGTCTCTCCCAGAGGAAGAAAAGCCTTGATTTATACCATTTACCTGTTATAATAGCAGAAATATCCACCACTGACAGTCTCAAGCTACCAAAGCGACTTCACTAATGAGGAGTTAGGATGTGTTTGTTATTTGTTGGCGCCTAACAAACAAATCCAGAACTTAACAGCTTTAAAGAGCACATATTTATTATATCATAGATTGTGTTGATCAGGAATTCACAGCCTCTCACCAGACTGCAGGTCAAGCGTCACCCATGGCTTTGGCGTCAAATGAAAGCTCATCTGAGCAGTATATACTTTTAAGTTCACGTACATGGTTGCTGGACAAATTCAGTCTTCTTAAAACCATCATGTTTATTAGCTGAATCCCTGCCCAATTACTTGGTTAAGTCCTCTTCTTTGGAACTCTTGGCTACCTGAGTTAAAGCCTGATCAGGCAGGTCAGTTGTCAGTCTACTGGACTGAATTGTCCACCTGCCTCTTATTACATGTAAGTTTCAGCAAAATGACAGTGAGTCCAAACTCACTGTCAATATGGAATCCTAACTCCCCCAAACAGAACTTTCCACCCGAAGCAAGTAGTCTAAACCTAAAGATATCTTCGATTTCCCACATAAAATTATTTTGTTAATTTCCCCAATAGAATTGGCATTACCCAGTTTTGTTCACCATTAGTTACTTGGCTTTTGCTTCAAGAAGCATGCACTCCATCTCTGTCTTTTTCAATATTATTTGACCTCTTTTAACTCTGCTTTCTGGATTTCTGTGATTCACCCCTTTCTACAGTGCATATTACATCTCCCTGTCAGTCTCTGTCTCCTTTAGGGCTTCCTCTCCCTTGGCCGCCTTTTAGAAGCTGATTTTCTAAAGATTTCTATTTTGAATCTGGACTCATCTAATTCAGCACATACTCCCCACAAGTTTACAGCTCTTAATGTTTTAATCAGCTCAGATTTTCTCCTCTAAACTTAGACCTATTTACGAATGTTTATGGTATATTTATTCATAATCACCAAAAGGTGGAAAGAACACATACAACCAGTGAATACATAAATTGTGATCTACATATACAATGGAATACTCAGCAGTAAAAAGGAACAAACTATGGATCATGCAACAGCGTGGATGGGTCTCGATAGCGCTGGGATGAGTGAAAGCAGCAAGAGCCAGCGAGAAGTGTGTTACATGATTGTATTCATACGACATCCTGGAAAGACAAAAGCCTAGGGACAGAACAGTCTAAGGTCTTCCACCTGCTGTAGGTAGGTGAAGGGGATTGACAATAAAAACTGCATGAGGGAACATATGAGGTAATAGATATATTCTACATAGTAATTTTGGTGAAAGTTACATGGTTATATACAGTTTTCAAGACTTGCAGAACTAAACGCCTAAAAAGACTTCATTTTATTAAATGTAAATTATACCTTAATAATTCGATGCTGAAAACATCAACATATCACACTCTGAATTCATTGTCTTTTCTTCCTCAGTCTTTTCTTATATCTGTAAGGTCTGATAATTAAATTCATGAACTCTTCCTAGAGAAAGTGCTACATACCTCATTGCTGGATGTTACTACAGTTACCTTCAAAGTACTTCCCCTGGGCGGCTATGAACTGATGCCAGCACCGAGTCCACCCTTCAAAGCAATTTTGTAATTCATTTTTTTCTCAAATGACCATCAGAGCTGTTGTAGTACGAAGGGCTCATAGTTAAGTTCCTGAACCGGCCAGCAGGCATTTCCATTGGCAGCACTGTACAGACGACTTTGTAAGGTTTCATAACATTACATATCAGGGTCTCACAGCCGTGCTTGTGGGAACATGTGGCAATGTCTTGCTAAATGGCTTTCATTATTGTCACATGTGATGATAGCTCTGACAGTCCTTCTAGAAAATGAGTTCCAAAATTGCTTAAAGAGTCAACTAGGTGCTGGCATCAGTGCATATAGCTTCTCGAAGGCAGTACCTCGAGGTGACAATCATGACATTCAGCAATGGGGAATACGGCACGTATTCTAGGATGAGTTCATGAGCTTAATTGTCAGACCTCATATAATTGAAGTCTTCTAGGTATGTGAAGGTATTTTGAATAAATCCCCCAAGTAGTACTAAAACATCACCTCCTAATTCCATCCTCACACAATCCCACTTGTTGTGAATCATGAATTCTAAGTAAAAATTTGACCTTTCTACTTTTCTGTTGCAAGCCTATCAACAGTTTCAACAGTTCCTTAATATGGCACACGTGGCTTTCAATGACCGGGTCGACCAGGTCTGTGTTTATATCTCCGGCTTCAACTCGCCTCCCCTTGACTCACGCTGGGCCCCGCAGCATTGCAGAACTATGTTAAGTTCTCTGTACAATGTATACATGCACGTATATTCACTTATTATAATTACATAATATTTACATTTAGGTATATTAGATTACTTAGAAAACATGCCTTCAATAACTACCTGAACAGCTGTTTTGAAAAATATAGCTGCACATATCTCTATTCCCACCTCACTCCAGCTCGCACCAGATGATGTCATTCCTCAGGGATGTGGGCGGGGGCGAGGGAACAGGGAGTAGTTTGAAAAAACTCTCCTAGCAATTCTGCATTTCTCTGCCCTCATTAAAAATGACCAATATACTCTAACCTTAATGGACAGTGATGTATTGAAACAAGTAAAAAAAGAAAAAAAAGTCATTTGCATCAGGAGTGGAACTTAGCACAGCAATTACTTTTAACTGGATAGTTAAATTTTCCTTCCAAATTTGTTTCCCTTAAGGGGTGCCTGTCTGCTTTATATCACCTGCCATGATTAATTTATTAATTACACAAATATTTATAAGAGCATCCACAGTATGATAGCCATTATGCACTGGTGATGCAAATAGCACAAAGTACACAGTCTCTATTTTCAATAAGGGAATCATATATTAATCAAATAATCACACCAAAGATACATAATTATGAATCAAGATAGGTGCACTGAGGGAAATAATCACAGTTCTGTGAGGAAATACATCACATATATCTGATTTATACTAGAAATCATGGAAAGCTTCCTCAAAAATAATTGGGCTATGACATTAAAGATGAATGAGTTAACACACAAAGAGAGACATAGAAAAACAGCCTAAGTGAAACCCATGTGGTGGTCCTTAGCAGGAAGGCACCTGGTATCCAAGGTCAACGTAATGGAAACCATAGACCAAGGGAGAAATGCAAGTCTTCCTGTGTAGCAAGGGCTTTTCTGGCCATTTTACAGAAAATATCATTATTTTTTCTTTAAAAATATTTTTATTTTTTCTAAGTTCAATGATAGCTCATAGAGAAGACAAGATATAAGAAAACCTGTTATTGGACAATTTTGTATTCAAAGCAAAAGATAAGGGTAATTTGGATTATAATGGTGGTGATGGAGATAAAGAGAAGTGGATTGATTCATGAAATATTTACAAAGAGAAACAGGCTTGATAGGGCAATTGTAGCAGAGGAGTCAGAAATTGCTTCCAGGTTTCTTTGTTCACAAGTAAATTAAAGTGTCATTTTTTAAACTGAAGGACAGTTTGGTAATGAAAAGTTTAATTTTGTACATGATGACTTTGAAGTACTTGGAATAGTCAAATAGCAAGATGTGAAGTTGGCAGTCGGGTACTTAGGTCTGAAGCTCAAAAAGGAGAATTGAGCTGGAGACACATACTTAAGTGATTGCCATCTTACACATATTATCTAAGCCCATGGCATGAATGGGGCTGTCTAGTTATAGAATATAGAGTAAGAATAGAAGAAATCCCGGTATAGCCCACCCCATCCCCCGAAATTGCCAGGTAGGAGAAGATGACCTTGACAAGAAAGAAAAAGGAGAGAACATACAGGGAAGAGGAAAACCAGGAGAACCATGGTGTTGAAACAGCAAAGGGAGGAGTCAGTTTGAAGAAGGATAAGATCAACATTGTCAAGTGATGGAAGAAGGCCAAATTAGAAGATAACTGAAAAGGATCCACTCATAGAAACACGGAGATCTTCAGTGATTCAGTGAGAGCTCTTTTGTGGGGTAATGGTGTATAAGTTAAATTGAAGGAAAGAAATGCAAACAGCAAGCATAGATGATTCTTTCAGACAACTCGATTGCAAAGAATGAAAGGAAATGGTCAATAGCTTCAGGAATTAGACATTGAAGAAAGTGGTCTTATGTTTTAATAAAAGACATACACACACATACATAGACGTACAGGCACATGGACATAACTGACACAAAGAGAGAGGAAGAGAAAAGAAGGAAACACTGTCCTTGACCAGGAAAGGTTCCTGAGAAGGTAGAACAGCAAGGAGGGGTCCAAAGCACAGCAGAGGGTCTGGCCTCGGACAGGGATTCAGAGGAATTCTGTATCTGAGAGACGAGAGAGTCGAAACAGACACAGCCGGAATGAAACGTCTGGTTAGCAGGGCATTTACAGGTGAAGTCTACATTTTTGGTAAGGTGGGGAAAGAAACAGAAAATGTGGGAGGTTTGGTGAGAATGGAAAAGACTTGGAAGGTTTGGGTTGAGATTAGAAAAACCTGAAAAAACGCTGATGCTTAATGAAATCTCTAGGTGGGATTAAGAAGCGATCTGAACTTGTTGATTTTGAGAAGGACACTTTGTACTCACTTCTCCAAATCCCATTTGTCCCAGTCACTGCTACCCTGTTTGTCAGGTGAATTTTGGGATCTTAATTCACGCCCCTGTCATACCACACTGTACTGGGGACTGTGTTTTCACTCTTCCCATCATGTGGTAGCACCTTATGAAACTCAGTGTTGTTTTGCTATCCCAATACTTGCTTCCCTCAGTACGCTGTGTACACAGTTGATTCAAATAAATACTTGCGCTGAATAAATAAATAGGTGTTAGTTTAGAGATAATACATAAAAGGTTTCTGAGATTTAATCCTGAAACATTAATCCCCAGATTTTAACGCAGAATTTTAATTCCAGAATACCAAATTTCTGAACTCATATATCTCTCTTTACCGACTATAGACATATTTGAATCACTTATTCTATAGAATTGTATGCCTAAAATTTTTTTCAAGTCTTTCTGCCAATTGTTTCTAAGGCAGTAGCATGATAGTCTCAGAGGGAGATTTACCAAACCACTGAAAGGAAGAGTATTTAGCACAGTAAGTTAAACATCTTTTAAGACGTGCAGTAGAAGTTCTGAGGGAAGATTTTTTTGAATTAAGTTGTTTCATTGAAATGAAAGAATCTGATACTCCACCTGCAAGGATTGCTATAACACTGAGTGAAAAACTGTTTTTGATTGCAAAATACGTAGTTAATGTGCTTTACTTTAAGAAGACCTGCCTTCAGAAACTGTGAGGTTAGCTGCCATTTTGAATTTCAAAACGAGGCCCTGCCTTCCTCTTGTGCAGAGTCTTGCTGACACATCCCCGAGTCCCACAGTTCTGCCTCGCTGCTTGAGTTTTGCTTTGCTGTGTCCTCCTGCCCACGCACCTGAAGGCTCTGTCCTCCATTTGCCATCGAGCAGCTGCCTACGTACCCATCTGTCATCCGTCTTCCACACGTGTGCCACCCAAAGGAGTCCCTCCGGCAACACATCAAATCACCTCTCTGCTGAGGAACTGTCTGTGTGGAAAACCATGCAAAATGGCAAGTTCGAGGAGAGACACTAAGTATGTTACTGGGTTGAAATACCAGAATAATCGCAAATGGAAATAATTCAGCAAAATAAGACCAATAGAATAGCACAAGGACAAATAATGCATACTTAATATATAGCTATTCAAAGAACATGGGTGACAAAAATGAATAATGCAACACCAAAAGATTTCAAATGAATAAACAGAATGGAGAAAAGTAAACTAATACAGGAAGTGAGCACTTTGGTTACTGATTACAGAAGTCTTCCGTGCTACAGGATAAAATAAATTTAAGAAATAAAACTATAAAGTAGTTTTTAAAAAGAATATTTTCAATTCAATAATTATTCATTATGATGCAGATATGTGAAAAAGAATTCTAGAATTTATGTTTCTGTATAAACAGAGCTTACTGTACTTCTGTGTATACAGATTTTTTACCTGAAAGAAATTTGATTAGAAGTAACCCGACACTGTCTCCATATTGTCCCATAAGTCTCACTACCACTGCCATCACCACCACCTCACAAAAATGCCCTGTGTTTTAAAAGTTGGGAAAGCTCATTTGATATACTCTTTATCCCCTTGATACTAAAAGGAACAGGCAGAAGCGAATTTGTACAAGGAAGGACAAAGAGAATAAAATAAAAAGTCAAGACTATTAGTCAAGAAGAATGGAAAAAAAAAAAAAACCCTAAGTTCTTCATGGAGAAGTGATTAAAAGCATGACACTCAAAGGTCCAAAGGGAATAAATGATTCAAACAAGGCTGGAGTGTTAAAATATACATCTAGAAGGATTTGACACCTAAATTTCTGAAGGACTTGAATGATTTTCAACAGACCTCAGGCTAAAAATTTGTAATGAGAACTTCTCAGAAGCAAATGCCAAGGGGAAAAAAGTCAGCTGTTTAATAAAAAGGAATTTGTATTTGACTTTCATTAATTCACATTTGTTTAATTTTCCTAAAAGAAGAATATGACTTAAAATGAATAGAATAAAAGGAAATAATAATTTGTGTTGACTAAATAGAATATTTTTGATCATTTTGCAAACACTAGAACATAAAATTTCTTTACAACACAAAGAAATTCAACAAATATAACTGTGAAATAAGAAACCAAGCAATAAGAAGAAAGCAGAACAATCTTCCTGTAGGCCTATATGAGATAGACACTGAGCAGACATGATTTGAAAACTATAGAGATAGTGCAAATTAGGGATATTCTTAAAAAATATAGGGGAGACAGTCAGCCTATCTCTGTGGAGAATCAGAGGACAGACATAAGCATCTTCCCCAAACTGGTCGGCCACCAGTTACAGAGTCTGAAATTCAACCAGCAATATTTCTTTTTCTTATTTTTAAAGGTCTTTTGATTTTAATAATCATCTATTTAAAAAAAGCCTTAAGGAAAAAAATCTTGGGAGACAGCAGTTAGTAAAATGAAATCAAAACATCCTGGTAAGGATCTTGACCTATAGAGCTCGTCTATTTGAACATCTTGGAAGGATAGAGGTATCAGGAAGCAAATTAAGGATGAAATAGAAAGAGAAAACTGATCAAAAATAACCAGTAAATATTTTCAAAACTTAAAAGGCTTTCAGTGTCCTTAATTGTATGACATCTATTGGTAAAATGGAAAAATGAGTCATTGAGAGGAAAAGATAGCTCTCGTGTCTATGAAGGTGAGAATGTTAATTTTACTCCATCATTTTCCACACTACTATATTTCATTGAAGACACCCTTAGAATTATATCTAGTACAATCATATGCCACATAATGTTTTGTTCAATAATCAATTATAAATAATACACTTCTCCCATAAAATTATAATGGAGCTGAAAAATTCCTATTGTCTAGTAAGTCATAATTTCATAGCACAACAAGTTACATGTTTGTGGTGATGCTGTCATAAACAAACCTACTATGCTGCTAGTCATAGAAAAGTACAGCAAAAACAATTATGTGCATAATATTTGATAATGATAATAGCTACTATGTTGGCTCCATGGCTGTGGCTCAACGGGCTAAGGTGCAAGCCACGTACACCTGACCTGGCGGGTTCAAATCCAGCCTGGGCCCGCCAAACAACAAAAACAGCTGCAACCAAAAAATGGCCGGGCGCCTGTAGTCCCAGCTACTTGGGAGGCAGAGGCAAGAGACTCACTTGAGCCCAGGAATTGGAGGTTGCTGTGAGCTGTGATGCCACAGCACTCTGTCCAGGGTGGCAGCTTGAGGCTATGTCTCAAAAAAAAAAAAAGTAGCTACTATGTTACTGGTTTACATACTTTCTATACTTTTTAATCACTATATTAAAGTATCCTCCTTCTACTTATTAAAAAAAATAGCAAAACAGCCTTAGGCAGGACCTTTAGAAAGTATTCTAGAAGAAAGCACTGTTCTTATAGGAGATGATAGCTTCGTGTGTGTTTTACACCCCGAAGACCTTATATCAGAACAAGACGTGCAGGTGGAAAACTGGTATTGATGACCTTGACCCTTTTTATTGTTTAATGTATGTGTTTCTGCCTTATTTATTTATTTATTTATTTATTTTGCAGTTTTTGGCCAGGGCTGGGTTTGAACCCCTCACCTCCAGCATATGGGGCCAGCAACCTACTCCTTTGAGCCACAGGCACTGCCCTCTGCATTACTTATTAGTAAAAATGTTCAAAAAGTGAAACAAATAGGAAAATTTTAAAATCATAGGAAAGCCAATAAAATAAGGATATAAAGAAAGAAGAATTATTGTGTAGCTATACAAAGTGCTTGTGGTTTAAGCTAAATGTTATTACAAAAGGGTTGTGAAGTTAAAAAAAATATTTAAAGTTTATAAGAAAAAAGTTACAATAAGCTGAGGTTAATTTATTATTTAAAAATAACTTTTTTGGCTCGGCGCCTGTGGCTCAACGGACTAAGGTGCCAGCCACGTACACCTGAGCTGGCAGGTTTGAATCCAGCCCGGGCCTGCCAGACAACAATGACGGCTGCAACCAAAGAATGGCCAGGCATTGTGGCAGGCACCTGTAGTCCCAGCTACTTGGGAGGCGGAGGCAAGAGACTCACTTGAGCCCAGGAATTGGAGGTTGCTGTGAGCAGTGATGTCATAGCACTCTATCCAGGGTGACAGCTTGAGGCTGTCTCAAAAAAAAAAAAAAAAAAAAAAAACTTTTTAAATAAATTGAATATCCAAAATCTATAAAGAACTCAAGAAAACCATCAAGAAAAAAGAATTAAAAATTGGGGAAAGGCATGAGCAGAATCTTTTCAAAAGAAGATAGAAAAATGATCAAGAAATATATAAATAAATTCTCACTAATCATCAGAGAAAGACAAATTAAAACCACAAAGAGGTAGCGCCTTCCTTCTGTTAGAATGGTTTTTATTTAAAAGTCCATAAACAATAGATGCTGATGTGGATGCAGAAAGAAAGGAACTCTTATACACTGTTGGTGGGACTGCAAATCAGTACAATCTCTTTGGAAAAAAAAATGGAGATTCCTCAAAGAACTTAAAAGCAGACTGAACTTTCAATCCAGCAATCCCAATAGTGGGTATCTACCCAAAGTAAAAGAAGTCTTCTTATCAAAAAGACACCTGCACTGAAATGTTTACTGCAGCTCAATTCACAATTGCAAAGATGTGGAATCAACCCATCAATTCATGAGTGGATTAATAAAATGTGGTATATATACACCATGGAATACTACTGAGCCATAAAAAGGATGAATTAATACCTTTTTGCAACAATTTAGATGGAACTATGAGAATAATGAGACCATTCTCCTAACTAAAGTATCTAAGGAATGGAAAAGAAGCACCACATGCACTCGCTATTAAATTGGAACTAACTGATGAACACATGTGTGCACAGAAGGAAGGAAAACTTAGGAGAAATCAAGCACAGAAGAGGAAAGAGGGGAGGGGAGGCAAAATCCTACCTAATGTGAACAATGAATACAATTTGGGTGATGGGCATACCCATAGTTGTCACTCAAACATTACAAAAGCAATTCATGTAACCAAAACCATTTGTGACCCTTTAATCTTTTGAAACTTTAAAAAGAATAAAAAAGAAAAAAGAAAGTAATAAATAAAAATGTAGTGTGGCCTACAGATACACTGTTTATAATGTCTACAGTAGTATAGACCTTATAGTCTATAAGTCCAGGTCTATAGTACAGTAATGTTCTAGGCCTTTATACTCACTCTCTGACTACCCAGAGCAAATATTCCTACAAGCTCTATTCCTAGTAAGCACATTATATTTTTACTGTACCTTTCTTATGTTTAGATTCATTTAGATACACACTTACTTACCATTGTGTTATGACTTCCTATTGTGTTCAGTATATGTTTGTAGCCCAGAACTAATAAAGATATCATAAAGCCTAGGTATGTAAAGCTCTACCATCTAGGTTTGCATAAGTATAAATTTTCTGATGTTGGCATAATAACAAAATCTCCTAAAAACACATTTCTCAGAACTTATCCCCATTCTTAAGTGACACATGACTGTGTTTGCAATCTGGTAGGACTCCTTTGAGATCTTGTGAAATTTCCAGCATCATATGATGAGAACACAGCTACATTGTGACTTACCAAGTTCACAGCCAGTGAGCTTTTGAGCTAAGATAAGCAGCTTACTTTCCCAAGTCCAGTGGGTTTATTACATAGCTCATTATTTTTTTCTCCTAAATTTTTTCTCCACCAGTTAAACATATTGGTGTCAGTGATGTCACCAGTATTACAACTAGCACGTATTACTAGTATATAGTATACAAAGTACACTATGATTCAGTGAGCTATAGTAAAACATTTCATTGTTTATTACATGAAAATATTGTCTGTGGTGACACTCTTCATTTTATTTCTGAAGATAATGGGTGTCATTCAACTATTTTCAGTGATTATTTACTTTCAAATATTTGGAATATTTCATTTACTAAAAGATTGAACCTACTATAGAAAGTTCTAACAGTGAAATATGGGAATGCTAGTAAACAAATGGAATTTCTATTTGAATTTTAGGTTGCCATAGCACCTATCATGAATGACCGTTTAACTTTAGTTATGACTGTAATGTCTCTTTTTGCTTGTTGTTTTGTTTGTTTTTTGCTTATTCAGTTTGAGATCGAAAACAATGAGACACATTCTGGTTGGGTGCATAAATATTAATAATTGAAATCTCATCATATTGAGTAGTACCTTTCCAATGTACTCAGCCCTACTATGAAGCTAATTTATAGGTTTCATATGAAAGCTATAACCCAACTATAGCACAAGAATATGGGGAAAGGAGCAAGGGAGGGGAGGGAAGGGGTGAGGTTGGTGTGGAGGGAGGGTAATTGGTGGGGCCACAGCTACGTGCATCTTAGAAGGGTACAGGCAAACCTTACTAAATGCAGAATAAAAATGTCTTCATACAATAACTAAGAAAATGCCATGAAGGCTAGGTTAATCAGTTTGATGAAAATAGTTCAGATTGTATATGAAACCAGCACATTGTACCCCTTTTTGAACCAATGTACACAGCCATGATTTAATAATAAAAATAATAATTAAAAAAAATAAAACAATAAGACACGATTTCATTGGACTAAATCCAGGCGTTTGCACATACTGTCATCTGGGAGTTGTCAAGATTGTGTTTCCTTACACTTCAAAGTTACACTTGGAGGACATGGGATAACCATCAGAAATTTTCTTGATGTAGGAACCACTTTACTTATTGCTTTGGAAAAGGACTCGGTATCCATGATAGCTCTCCACTGCTAACAGAGTGATAAACAATGTAGTTTGCTATGTATGATGTGCACTTTTGCACCCAAATTTTTAAGGAAAAAATAAAGATGCACATGGTACAGGGATAGTACTAATTCCATGTCTATATAAATATTCTTAATTATTTTATTTATACTTAAGCATTAAAATTAAAAGTCTCTAAAGCAACAATGGTATCTGTATGCAAATAATTCCCTTGAATATGGTAATGGGTTTTGTTGAATTTACAACAAACTTGCAATGAAAACATTTTCAGTCAATGAAGAGAATCATATTTCCCTTTGTACCGTTTAGGTGGGAGCTAGCAATCCAGCTGATATTTTTACAAAAATTATTGGAAAATCCCTTGGGAAATGTTAAAATGGCTTTTGAACACTGCAATCTTTATTACGCTAAGAATTATTACACATGACAAAGAGTGTGGCAAGAGAGCTGCTGAGAGACGCCTCAGACCTCCTTTAGAGAGAATCTCATCAGATTGTGGAGGAAACGGGAAGAAAAGGTTCTTCAGATGCCAAAACAAAAGGGAATGCAAGGAAAACTTCCAAAGTGGCCAGAAGTGAAGAAGAAGGTAAAAACCTAGATTCTGGAACAACAACAACCTGGGATCTCTATTTTGACAAACATATGAGAAAGGGGTAAAAGAATTGCATGAGAAAAAACATTTATGATTTCTCAGGGACACCTAAATGGTGCTTTAACTTCATGAAGAGATAAGGTTTGAGCATGAGGACATGAAAGAAACTTTTCCCAAAACTCTAGCAGCCAAGAACCAAGTTCCGGAATTACATTCTTATGTTACCAATCTTTGAAAGACTTAGAACTTTGAGCTTTCCCAAATTGCCAATAAGGTTGAGGTCTCACTCACATTTGATGTGCCATCCAAAAGATTTGTGGCTGTCAAAGGAGCATAAACTATGGCTGTTCAAACTAGTGGACATGAGAAACACATTTCACCATTGTTCTAGCCTGTTGGGCAAATGGGACAAAGCTGCCACCTAGGAGCATCTATCTTTAAAAGGAAAATTTTTTGGAAAGAAATGACTCCAAGTAGAGTTATTGTCCATATGCTTGAAAAATTCAGGATGAATGAGTAGGCATGAAAATCTGGTTTAAAAAAGTCTGGTCACAAAGGCCTGGAGGATTACTTTTTGAAACCACAATGACATTTGGACCAGTGTTTACTGCAGCCCAATTCATAATTGCCAAGTCATGGAAGCAACCCAAATGCCCATCAACCCATGAATGAATTAACAAGTTGTGGTATAGATATACCATGAAATACTATTTAGCCATAAAAAGATCCAGACTTTACATCTTTTATGTTACCTGGATGGAGTGGAACACATTCTTCTTAGTAAAGTATCTTAAGAATGGAAAACAAGTATCCAATGTACTCAATACTATTATGAAACTAATATACAAACTCTTACACACTCATACAAATAATAAAACACAAATATAGTCTACCAAAGAGGAAGGAAGAGGAGGCAGAGGAGAGGGGAAGGAGGGAGGGAGATGGGTGGGAGGAGGGGGGGCATTCAATAGAATGTCACCTAATGTGCATAATGCAAGGGTATATTTCAAAATAACTAAGAGTAAATTTTAAATGTCTTACCACAAAAAACAAGTAAGTGAGGTGATGTTGATGTTAATCAGCTTGATTTAAGCATTCCACACTGCATATCAAATCACCACATTGTACTCCATAAATTTACATGGTTATAATTTTAATTAAAAATTAAGTAAAAAAATAAATAAAAATATAGCTCTCCTTGGTTTTGATCACGTCAAAGCCCATGTTACACAGAGCGTAGAAAGCAATCACGGCAGACTTGATGACCCAACTTGCTGTGATACCTAGTGGGCCAACTAGCTAACTGCAACCTCTTGATTTATCAGTTAACAGCCCTTTAAGGCCCTAATGAAGAAAAAGTGGATGTCATGTGTTTAACTACAGGCCGAATCCAGAAAGCATCCATTGCCCAGGTTTGTGTTTGGCGTTTATGATCATGGAATGGTGTCAAAAAGGAAGTAGTTGTAAAATCTTTTTTTAAATGGGGTGTCAGCAATGCTATGGATGGGACTGAGAATGACAAAATTGACAAGGATGAGGGAAGTGATTCTTCAGAAGACACTGGCAATGTAGAAATCGAAGAAGATGATACTTCCTATGTTGATAGTGATGAACTCTTGTCCTTCTGTGATGTGTAAATATTGTATATTTATTGTCAGTACATAATTTTTTTTTTTTTTTTTTTTTGGCTGGGGCCGGGTTTGAACCTGCCACCTCCAGTATATGGGGCCGGAGCCCTACTCTTTTGAGCCACAGGTGCCGCCCAGTACACAAAATTTCTTTTATGTTGTATCTGTTCTTTTCTTTTTTAAGTCATTATTACCAAATTTATTTCAATTTGGTTCACAATGTAATTTTCTTTTTTTTTTTTTTTTTGCAGCCTCATCTATTTTTTAAATTTCAAATTAACATGAGAGTACAAATTTCTAGGTTAAAGTGTTCTCACTTCCAAGATAAACTTCAAGTTGTATCTGTTCTTGTGTTTTGTAATGATTTGCTACATACAATTTCTTGTAGCATAGTAAGTGTGAAAATTAAGTCTGTGAACTCATCCTAGAAAAAGTACTACCTACCTGATCATTGAATATCACTATGGTCACCAGATGGCCGAGGGGAGCGATTAGATGGTGCCCACAGGAATATCCAGCAATGAGGCAGGCAGCACTTTTTCTAGGATGGGTTCTCTAACTTAACTGTCAGGCTGCCTATGACAACAGTTGTGATTGCCATTTCAGAAGAAGAGTTCCAGACCTACTTCAAAGGGAGGTCTAGGCACCGCTGTCAGTGCATAGCTTCCCCAGGGGAACACTTCATCCGTAACCATAGTCACATTCGCAGTTAGGTGTGTAGTACTTTTTTCTAGGATAGATGTTAAAAAATAAATGCCAAAATTCCTTCATAATACAAAAAATAAGTATTTAAATATAAACAAATAAAAATTTAAATTAAAAAATTAAAATTAAAGATTTTTTTTTCCTCTGAGTTTGGGCCAAATGTGTGGGTGTGCCTTATACAGAAGAGTGCAAAATACACAGCAAAATATTGGTAGTCATTCTTTATGACATTGGTCAGATAGTAACACCCTAAAAATAAAAGGGTTTTGACCCCTATGTCTCCACCAAAACCAAACCCAATGTGATTGGAACAATTCATTTGTAACACGTCCATGCATTCAACTTATCATAAACTCCCACTGGCAACTATCACCTTGTCATGCCGGCCTCATCCCACTTTTCCCATTATTTGAATGATTAACTTCTTAAAACAAAACTATATTAAGAATTTTTATTTAAATAAAAAAGTACCATATTACACAGATGTCAACATCATAAGGAAGAGAATGCATATAAATAGTAAAGTTTATTGGATGCCCTGGGCCTCCAAATTTATTTATCACATTGACAACACGCAATGATGTTTATGAGTACTTAGGAAAAAATGGAGGCCTTAGATAAGCTTTTAAATCTACATTCAGTTTTCCAGATTTTTCAGAATTTCACTGCAGAGGAGTACCAAGTAATTTCCTTCTACTCTCATTTCAAAACGGATTTCTTCCGTAGGCTTTCTGTGGCAGATCAGGTGTTTGCCTGATGCCTTCCTTTCAGGAACTGTGTCACTTACAATGAATTTGTCTTACCCTCATCCCCCTTCAAGAAACACAATTGCCAAGATAATCACTGTACTGATCACAGAAGGAAAGGGTTCCCATTCATTGGAAATGGAAACTAGCTTCTAGTATTTACATCTGTTAACTTTTAGGCTAGTATTGTCAAAGCCTTCTTAATTTCTCTTCCCTGTTCTCCAACATGCCTCTATGCTGCTTCTATCAAACTGCATTTCACATTCACTCTTTTATTCAATAAATATTCAAAATACACTACTATGTGCCAGACATTCTTTTGTATGCTTCAATAATAGAGACTGAGAGGAAGAATTCTTTGTCCAAAGAATTCACAAATTTCACAGATCTACAATTTCCATGATGACATTATAACATAGGAGCTTGAAACCACCATGGTAAAATTTTCTACACAATTGTCTCTAAAGCCATCCTTTGCTCTTAGAAGATGCAGACATTTGCTATAATATAGATTGATGGTATTGATTGAGAAGAGAGTAATGGAAATTAAATTAGACTATCCCAGTTCAAGTGTCATCTCTGCCATTTTCCGGCTATGTGATTTCAACAGGTCTCAGTTAAGTGGTTATTCCCTAGGCATGAGTGCCTTCATCCGTGAAATCGTTATGACAGTGACCCACTCCCAGGGTCAAGTGACAACTGCTTGAAATGCCTTATGGAAAGCCCAGCACATCTTCTGATATATGTTAGGCAGTTAATAAATGTTATTTTAGTCAAATAAGTTATCATCAAAATAGTCTATTAGATGCTAACCATGTGATAACTCTTTAACATTTATTTTGAAATAATTTAAGACATAGACAAAAGTTGCAAAAATATTACAAATCCTCTTACAGATTTCACTCTGATTCCTTAAATTATTTATTTTCTTCTAATATAAATAATATTTTATAATATAATATTTTCTGACACATTTGAAGGTAAGTTGCAGATATATTATCCTTTCTCTCCTATATATTTCAGTTAATATTTCTAAAGGACAACAACATTATCTTATATCACCAGTGTAGATTTGTGAAAGTCAGAAACAGATTGATACACTATTGTAACAAAATCTACAGACTTACTCAAATTTCATCCATTGTCCTATTAGAGTCCTTCACAGCAAAACAAAAGAAAAATGTTTTGTAGTCCAAAATTCAATCCAGAATCACACATTTTATTTTCCGGTCATGTTTCTTTGGTTTGTTTTAATCTAGAAGGTGTTCTCTACCTTTCTTTGTTTGTCTTAACCTTGACATTTGAAGAACACCGTCTTGTATTTTGCAGATTATTCCTCAGTCCATTGTTTTCTCAGGATCAGAGCAGTTTATACCCTTTTGGGAAAAGGAAAGAAAAGAAAAACCAAGTGGGATATTGTTTCCCTCCCAGGGCATCATATTAGGAAGCACATAAAGTCAATTTGTCTCATTAATGGTGATGTTATCTTTGATCACTAGATTAAAGTGGTCTGTGAGGCATCCCCATGGCAGTTACTCATTTTCCTTTTGTAATCAGTAAGCACCTTGCGAGAAGATCTTTACAGACTAAATATCTTATTACTCATTATATTTTTGTCCACTAGTTTTATAAGGCAATTATTTTCACCTAAAACAATTGTTACTGAAGAGATTGCCAAATGGAAATTTTCTTATTGCTCCTTCATGCATTAGATACAAATAATATAATAACATTTATTCTTTATGGCAAGCAAACTAGTATTTAATTGATTTATCTAACATCTGATGTTAAGACAAACTGCTCATTGAGGCATCATAGGAAAATGTTTTTAATCTGTTATACACAACTTTTCAAAAGCTAGATTGTATCATCAAGATGGCACCTGCTAAAAATGCATTTTTAGAATTGCATTAAAACGTCAGCACAAAGAACACTAAATGCTAACAAGAGTTACTGTCTCTTATAGGAAAAAGGAGACTGGAACCCACTATGAATAAGATTAGTCAATAACATTGGCTGAGTGCACCTGAAGAGTCACAGAAGAGTGTCTAGATATATTTATTCACTAACGTGCCTTAGGCTTCTCTTTTTCTTTCTGTTTAAAGTCACCTTGTTTCTGAAGAAATCTTATTATTTATTGTGAAGTTCAAAATAAAATTGAATAAATCACTTTGTATTTTTACAAGTATATTTTTATTGGCTTATAGTAGATAATTTAGAAAAGAAAACTCGTCACTAAAAAACCATGTGGGAAGAAATTTCTTCAAAAGTACTTGTCTATATGATTAGAAATTCAGAATTTTTTCAAAATTAGAATTTATACCTTTCTTTCTCAAGGTTCCTATATTTTGGCTCTTATGATAACACTTTACTTTTAATTCCTACTACAAATTTTCTAAACAGTAGAAGGGAGTATCAAAATTTTTAAATCTTACTCTCATATGATACTAGGAAGTTAATGTGACTGAATGAGAAATTAGTGAAAAGTCTTAGTTACAAACTAATTGTTAATAAATTCTCAGCTTTCAAATATTGATGGTAAAACAAACTAATTGGTCCTGCTAGATGCATTTTGCTGTCTATTTAGATCAGAGATGATTTGGATAAGTAGATCCAGTAAAGCACCAGTAATCTAATACTCCAAAGACCCAGTGTCCAAATTCATCTCAATACTGACTTATCTGATCTTGGGTAAGTTACCTAACCATAAGTCCCCCGACTATTTATCTGTAAAAGGAGAGAGTTGGATCACACAATCTCTTGCAGTTACTTTAAGACTTAACATTCTATTATTGTAAAGAAAAATCATTATTATTCTGAGTATATTTCTAAAATTCTATCTATGGTTCTGCTTAGCACATTATCTCCAAATGATGACTAACTTTATCCCAGCCCCTTCTCAGACTAACATTAACTATGCATTATTCATGATTAAAAATAAAATATCACTGATTCAAATTACCAACATTCAAATCATGAGAATTTTACTACACAGAATCTGCATGTATTTCCTTTATGTTAGTAAACATTTGCATTAATTTAAAAAACTTATTATTTTTTTCTCCCCAAACCATCTTCCGATTATAATTTGGCTTCCATAAATATTTGCTTTCATATAAGGATTGCACACACCTTCTAATCTACTTGAACATTTTCACAATACTGATTAAGTTGCATCCTGATGAATATTTTATTCTTACATGAGTTTGCTCTGTATTAAACAACCCCTTTATATTCTGATTTCTCTAGAAAACTGACAAAAGTCAAGTTTCTATACCAATGGATCAGCAAAGCTATCATCCCTGGTCCTGGTAAATTCACCAACACATTTCAGTCACCACCTCTCCACAGCTTTTCTTGGTACTATTTCTTCCTATTTATACATGGGGCATTTCTGCTGACTTCAAACCACATACCAGAGCTACTTAGGCAGAAAGGGCTCTAGTAATTCTAGACCTAATTCTTAGAGATTTGCTTGATAGGAAAATACTGTTTAGATAAGAGCTGCCAATCAGAAAATTCAACCTTTTGCCATTTACATATTTTATAAATGTGAGAAAGATACAATCATAAAGGGAAACATGCAGAGTGATGATTCTAGTGCCCAGGTTATGGAAGTTGAGTGATGGAAGAACTCACACTCAAATCATTAAGTTTATCTAATATTTCGTTTTGTCTAATAACTTTTATATCGAACACCAGATTTGGGCAGCTCACCTCAGTGCACACAGCCTAAAGACAAACTATCTGACCTCAGACGCTGGATCTTTTTTTGCTTTCTTTCATTTAGAGAAATCACACACCTAATTTTCACTCAACCCTGCCACACTGACTGGCCATCCTCGTCCTGTACCAAGCTGCTTCTGTCATGCTACTTTGATGAATTGCTTAGCGTCCACTCTGTAGTCTGTACAGGTGTATCCAGGTAATAACAATCACTTACCTGTTGGCAAGGTCTTCGTGCATCACAGAGGAGTCTAGAGGTGAGTGAATATGTCAAGCCATGTTAAGAGACTCTACGATGATCTTGATATGATAGGCTGTCATCTAGGGACAGCCACACTAGTTTCTTCTGGTTTTTGATAATTTACTTTTCAAAAAGCCTTCGATCTCCCTTATGATATTTCTGCTTCTATTTTTAAAATATCACATGTATATGGACACATGCTGAGTATATGCCCATGCAACTTAACAGACAAACAGAGAGATAAATAGTGGACATCTTCTTCATTTTATCTCGGTTTTGCCCTCTTTGCTGAACCCTTTTGCCTTCTCCAAATAGGTTAAATCAACTATCCACTATCTCAATCTAGATCCTAGGGATTCTTTTCCTAAACCTTAACAACTCAATTTTCTAAAAGATATAAATCATAGAACTTTTTACCACGCTGGAAAGAGTGCTGGGATTCAAAATTTTTTGACTCATTTTTTCCTCTGATCCCTGAACTCCTCTTCTTCTTACCACCAACAGCATGCTTGAGAACAGACATTTAGTGCCAACATTTTGCAATCTTGTCTCATGTAATATTACTAACGAGCATACCAGATAGTGAACATTATCGGTATTTTACATCCAAAGATACTGAAGATGAGAGAACGGCAGCTGTGCAGCACCGTCGGTGGTAGGTTCTCTCCTTCCCAATTCAGCGTCTATGCCCTTTCTATGGTAACAGACTGTCATACAATCAGAATGGCGTCTTCATATTTTAATTCTATCTGTGATATCTAATAAAAACTAAATGGAATACAGCAGGGTCCCAATATTTCACTTTCTTTGTCAGTTTCAGATTTAATTATTTGCAGCCCTGTGTGCATTATAGGCAAATAATACCTACATGAGAGAAGGGGGAGGGGTGCATATATGTGTAAAAGATGGAGTCCTGATTTTTTAGGATGTCTTCTTAAATTATTACTGATGTAACTTTTGTGAGCATTGTCCCTGAAGAGGTTTGACCATAGCTGAATTGATTTCATGCCAATCAAATTAGTTCAGAACACAAGCAACTTGGTGCCTCAGGATGGCTCTGGGAATCTCCTTTTGACTTTCGGATCACCATTTACCCCTTCCTGGAAGGAAAGAAGGAGGGCTGAGGTGGTTGTAGGTAGACGATGACCCCATTAATCATTGTGCTGTAGATGTGAGTTCCTCCTTGCGGTCACTCATTACAGAGCGCATCAAATAATAAACACTGTCAGCTAGCTAGGAGTGAGGGAAGACTGACAGATGGTCAATAAATTCAGAACTGGCATATTTTTGTAAATTGATTATAGGTTTGAAGGCTTGCAGTACTTTTCACCACAACTTTAAATCATCAAAGTTGTCTTCCAGGTTAAGCAATGAAAATTCAAATACTAAAAGTCCTAATCACTTGAGCATGGGATATTTTCTGCTTTCTTATGCCACTGAAATTTACCCAATTACTTTTACGAGAAAGAAATTATTTTTAAAGTGTATGCAAAAAAAAAAAATGTAGTGGCTAAAACTGCAGGCCCTTTTCTATGAATGTCGTGAAATATCTATGTAAAATTTAGAAAAATTATCACCATACAATCCATGAAAATGTTTTCTTTGAGGCTATGATTATCTTCTGTATAAATAGGCAAAGTTAAAGAGAAAACACATGCCAAGCTTGAATAATGTGTGTTACTTTACAAAGTATATTTCACACGCCTAGATACTCTGCCGTGTAAAATGTGGTTACCGTCGTGGATGTAGTACTCTCTTCTTATACAAGAAGTCTTATTTTAGTGGTTTGGGGAGATTTATAAAAAGCATACCAATTCCAAAGCCTAAGGCACCAGTTTCAATAAAGGCAACAAACCTGTCTTCCGCGTTCAGACAGCCTGCTCTCGTTCCTCTCGTCTGATAGCTCTTTCTTCAAACAGCTTAGATTCTAAAAGAAAGCTGTTCCCAAAGATGATGAGAAAATGCTGATTCAGTTCTTTAATAAGGGGCAAGTTTAATATCAGCATTATAAATACATACCTAAGACATACTTTTCCTTTCTCTGAGGTTGAGTGTTGTCCTTCTGTGTGTCCCTCCTGACATAGTCCGTCCTGTCTATTATGTTTGTGTCCCCCAAAAAGATACGTGGAAGGCTGAACACCCAGCACCCCTGAATACAACCCCACTTGAAAACTTGGTCTTTGCAGACGTAACCAAGTTTAAGAGGAGGTCATACTCGATTCAGGTGAGGCCTAATCCAACATGATTGGGGTTCTCACGAGAAGAGGAGACACAGAGACTCAAGGGGAGAACCTCCCGCGATGACAGAGGCAGAGATTTAAGGAGCTGCAAGGCAAGAAACCTCAGTCATTGCTGCAAACCACCTGAATCTCAGAGGCAAGGAAGGATTTTCCCCTCTCGGTTTCAGAGAAAGCACAGTCCTGCCAAAATCCTGATCTCAGACTTCTAACCTATAAAATGTTAAGGTAATACATGCCTGTTTTTTTTAAGCCAGCCATTTTATAGTTACAGCAGCCCTACATATACATACATTTTCCATCCTGCTTTGTGCCCAGGGAGATGGCCCATATAGGCTACACCAATGGGCTTCCTGTCACATATGAATGAATTAGAACAAAATAAAGTTCTGGCAGGAAATTCAAGGACTGTGGGAGAGTAAGAACAGTATCTGTTTGCCCGGTTCTCTCCTGCTAGGTGGTTTTGACTTATTGGCTTTTCTCTCAGTTCTAGTCTTTATCTCTTTCTATACAGCTGCCCTCTCTGAATCTGACAACTACCTGGTCCCCTTTCCCTTGCAGACATGTGGGTGGCAGGGTTCCCATTTGTTATAACCTACATTAAGTATCAATTGCAGCATATTAAGTTACCATGAACTTCATGGCTTAGCCCAACACATGTTTATTACCTCAAAGTTTCTATGGGTCAGGAATCAGATATGCCTTAGCTGGCTTCTCTGTTTTATTATAAAGAAAATCACTAATATGTCCACTTGTCCTGTATAAACCTTATATGTCTTTGCAAGAGTCATTAACCTGGTCATTACCAGGGCTGATCCCTGTTTGAAATGAACTTAGTTTCTTTCTATGTTGTACGGATAGCCCTGGCCTGAACAGCAATTACAGTATTGGCCAGGGATGGAGCTTATATGAAGATTCAATAAGGAAGAGTTTATTTCAAATTCACTTTCATGGTTGTTGTCCATATTTAATGCATTGTGGGTTCTTGGAGGGAGCACCTCAGCTCCTCTCCAGCTGTTGACCAGGGCCATCCTCAATCCTCTGCCGCAGAGCCCTGCCCAGGATGGCAGCTACCTCTGCAAAGCCAGCAAGAGAAGGTGTCTCTCATAATTTAATCTCGGAAGAGGCATACACTCAAAGTTGAGATATTCTATTGCTTAAAAACAGTTTAATCAAGGGGAGGAGTGTACAGGAGGCAGCGAATATCAAAAGGTCAGGATCACTGGAAAAAGCTGCTTACTATACCGTCTCTGGTTAGAACACTCAAAGCCTGCCCACAGCTTAGGAAATGGTCCCCACTTTGTGCACACCGTCTGTTTCCTGCCTCAGGATGCTAACTGATACAGACAGTGATAAGCTGAATTTAGTCATTCTTCTTTGTAGTCATTCTGATGAATTACTATTCATTCTGAATCAGGTGCTGGTTTCCAAAATTCCCCCAATCTAAAGAAAGCTGTCAGTACTGGACATTCTCAACATATTCGGTCATACAAGCCAATATGGTCTATGGATTTATCAGTTCCCCTAAGACATGGAATAATATGGTTTTTTATGGAATAGTTTGCATTTATACTTGATTAGATAAAAGAAAATTTGGTTCATGAGAAATTATGTAAAATGTCAAGGATCTACTCAACCATTTTGTCATGAGGTACATTCAACAATCATGTGTCAGGAACAACTACAAATGCAGTAATTATGATAAATATTAAAAATGATCATGGAGAGAAGACAGAAGTCAGAGGTTCTGACCTCTTTTAGTGTGGGAGTGGCAATACCATATGTCATGGCCAAGAGATAAAAAACACTTAGAGAAAGGGGAAGATGAAAATTTCCAGAAAAGCATGGGCAGTGTGCAGAACAGAGCTATCAGTACAACATGAAAAGAAACTCATTTCCTTTAGAATAAGGATAAGCCCACCAGGTGAACGAGTCTTGCACGGACATACAAGCTTTATGCAGGATGAGTGGGCATATTAGTGATTCTCTTTACAAGAAAACAACGAAAGAGTGGTTTGATTTTTCCCTCTTTTTAATTTTTTCATTTCTCAAAGAATAAAATATAATAAAGGCAATTTCAATGAAAGAATACCGATCCACAGCAGAACTGGAAACATAGATATAGACCTTCCTAGCTTGAACACAAATGTAAAGGTACCTTTTGATACAGAGTAATTTACTTAGTATTTTTAATTTCCCCATCTATAAAACACAATAACATCTGCCTTGCCTAGATCACAAGAATGTTCTGAAGATCAAATAAGGCAATGAATATAAAAGTACTTTGAAAAGCAAAAGGTGTCCAATAAATATTATTAATAATATTTTTCGATCATGTGCAACATACATGTATTTATGACAATTATAGGTCTCAGTCAAATGTATTTTAATAGGCCTCTCTACATGATGTCATTAAAATTTCAAAAGAATAAAATTTTCTTTGCTTATAATTGGGGAATTTTGCTAACTATTGAACTACAACATGCAATATATAAAAACATATCAAATTAATGGTGCTAGAAATTTTTTTCTAAGATATGATTCAGTGATTTCTGTCAGTTCTATATTGTGAAAAATGAGGACAATATTTTCTAATCATTTCTGACATTGTTTCTTTCTCAGTAATTAGACAGCTCCCTGGGAAATGCTATCATGGAAGGAGAAAGATAAAATATAGGAAACATTTCTGAAGAGAAAAAAAGAAAGTATCACATTTCCAACCTGCACGTAAGGAATCAAAAGGCAGTTAGCAAAGAAGAAAGACAAAAAGCGAGACGCTAGTTTCACTTTCTGCCAGCCTAGCACGCTTCAGTAGAAAGGATATTAAATTGTTTAGGAGAATGGTAATTTACGGGCTTGGATCCTTGTAAGGGCTCTTGTGCCCACTGGAAAGAGATCAACGAAAAGGCTTCACCCCACCCTGAACTGACAATTGCCCCGATGTGGATGTGGTGGCATGGCAGGCACAGGGAATGCAAGAGCTGGAGTTAGTGTTGTGGGAAGGGCCTCCCCTTCCCTGGGATGTGGTATTCCCAGTAGAGAACTGGAAGGAGCTGAGAGGTGAGAGCTAGCCTGCCTCTCCAGGGGTACTGTGGCAAGGATAATGATGAACCTATGTTGCTGCACAGAAGAAAAGCCTCAGCCAAGCAAATACAGAGCTTAGTTGAGTCTCAGAGGATTCATAAAAAGAAGGCAATTCCAGGCGCGGCCAAAGCAGCCTAGGAAGAACCCCCAGGGTGATCAGGTTTCCCAGCTCTGCGGCAGGATGACCAAGGAACAGCTGGAACAAAAGACTTGCCACAGAGACCAGGAAGGAATAGAAAGGGCCACACAAGGCCCATACTTAGATCCAGTCTCTCACCCACACGGTGAAAACAGGCTCAGCAATCCTCCCTTGGGTACACGGGGCATCTTGGAAATAACAGAAGGGAGAAATATCTCTAAAACAAGAGTTGAGCTCTGTAATATTTATCTAAAAGGAAAAAGACATAAGTTGGAAGAAACTAAAGTACATTTACTTAGTAAGTTTACATATTATCTAACACCCTGTGGATAGAGATTATGAGAAAGTTCAAATCAGTTCCTGAGAAATTTTGGTAGATCTCAGTATAGTGTATGAATTTTCAGTCTTACGACGTTTCCAAACCTGCTTCACATATACTTTTTAAAAGTATTTCAGACCCCCAAAGAGTTTAACCACTCAACAAGAGCAAATATAATTTGCATAAATTTCTGCCTTCCTGTGGATTGATAGATTCTGAAATGAATTTGTAAGTGTAACATAGCACGTTATATGTGACAAGCACTCGATGGCACAAGGCAAGTATCCCCAGGCAAGAAACGCCCTCCTCTTTCAAATCCGATGTGAACCCTGTAAACCGAAGGGCAGGGGACGAGTAGCCCACGACTACTCATTTTCTAGTTCACAGGCTTTTCAGTGCAGTAAGGTATTTGTAAGTTCTTTTAAGTAGAAATTTTGAACTGGAATTCGAAGTCAGCCTTGAAAAGAAATGTACATTAGGCAATATAAATAGGAGATAATTTGGGACTTGGCTTAATTTCTTATTTGTACTTCATTCTGAATTTATTCTTTATGAGATGTAAATACCAGAAGCATTTTGAATATCAAACAGGTTTTTGAAAACCTGAAGCAGAGGAGACCATTTACTGAAAATGGAAAGAAAATGACCCAATTTTGGTATCATATTAGTGATCTGCAGACTCTTACAAATCCAAGTATTTTATCTTCAGAACTGCTAAGGAAAGAAAGAGGTAATATTTGCTTATTTTTCAACAAAAACTTATGTTTAAATTCTTAGAAAATATTATTTCAGAAGTCAACCTAGAACACATATTCTGCAGATAACAAAACAACAAGCCAAGTACTAAAAAAAGTTTAGCAAAAACTTATGTTTAAATTCTTAGAAAACATTATTTCAGAAGTCAACCTAGAAGACATATTCTGCAGATAATAACACCAAGTACAAAAAAGAAAACACTTTCTTTTTGCTTGAACAGTGGTCTCCTCTCATGAGGACCAAGAATCGCTTTTCTTCATATTTTTCTTTAATGAGGAATTTCAACATTTTCAAATATAATGTTATTATTGACTTGTACTTCCCAACCCCTGGTTTATTCAACTAAAAACAAGATGCGAAATGTTTATGAAAAAGAATTACCTGTACCTTCCCGTAAGTGGCTTCGTGTTTTGCCAACGTCCAACTGTAATTAGAAAATTTTCAGGAGTGAACTAATCAAAATTAGTCTTAGATATGACAAGATAGAATCTCCATGAAGAGATGCACATTTTAATTTACAAAATACACCACACGTTTCCACTCACTGCAGCAAGAGATGGATTATGGCTAATACCCAACTGACATGGCTACCCATAAACTCTGTGTGATTATTACTACGTAAAAATAACTGGACTCATTTATTTTCCACCTGGGAGTTTTTGAAGAAGCTGGAATTCACCTTTTAGGACAATCTGTATGAAATCACAATATACCTGGTTCCCTGAATTTTATTTTAAAAACCAGATATTAAATTAAGAGGGAGTTTAAGTTGCCAGTGTTATATTTTTATAGATTTTTGCATATTTAAGAGAATTGCTGATAACTTGTAACATAAATTTGTAAAAGCCATTATTATTATTTTATCCTATATGTGTCAAATTCAAAAAGTAAGAAAGATGAAATTTGTGCCATCAGCAATAGGAAGTGGCCATTTTTCGAATTTGTGCTAATTATGAATTAATTTTCAAAGAGTTAGTGGAGAGGTTGGAGGAAAATATGTAGCTAAATTGGGTAGAAAAGTTTGGCTCAAAAACAAATAATCAGGCTTGCTTTACAGATTTGCTTGCTCTTACAGCTACTTCTGGCTTCTGTCTTATGTCTCAAGTTGCTTCAGAAGTAGCCAAAATACAGTGGAAATAAATTTTAAATCATTTCGGGATAAACTGTCTCCTGGCTGGATGCTTTAAATATTTTAATTTTTCTGAAAATTCATGTATGGTAAGTCACATTCACACCCCCAAAATTTATGGTCCCTAAGTAGCTATAATTCCTTCCTCTGCTGCTGACTCGAAGCCCTGACAATTTTGTTCTTCTTTTTCTCTTTTTCCTTCGTATCATGAAACATAACACTGCTGGCTCTGACAGGAAGGTAAGTTCTGCAATTATTTTCTCTTCCATATGCAGCATTCATAAACTTGGTTGACTAAAGAATTTCTATAGATGTGAAATATCTATAGAAATTACCTTATCACATAATACTGCCTTGTGACTAGCAAAGGAACTTAAATACTAGAAAATATCAACAGTGTGATTATATATTGAAGAGAAAGGAAGCCATCCTCACTCATCTTTTTGAAAGTCATATTTAGCTATTCAACGTTATCAGAAAAATACAGACAAGATATTTCCTGAGGGTTCCTCCATTATATTTTGTTTCATTACAAGCACCAGTCACCCATCTTAGTCATTTAAAATTTCTAAGGTTGGTGATCCCATGAGAGATTAGGTGATTTTTAGAGAATGAAAAAGGTACAAGAATAGGGTATATTTTTGTGTTTGTATTATTAGACAGTTTACTTGTTCATTAACATTTTCTATAAACACCCTTATTTCAAAAACTATTCCTTTTCAATTTCAAATTTAAAGGCTGGAATTTTTTGAGCTAGATGTAAGTATGGTACAAATGTCCATGTATCAGAAATTCTGTCTGGTTTTATGTTGTCATTCTCTTCACCATTGTTATATAAGAGAAGAGAGGATGATTGGTTAGAATTGGACATTTCTTTCTTCTAATAAATTCACCTTATACCCCTGAGAAAGTTAGTTCAGTTTTGTTTTGTGTTTAAATCCTTGTTCTCTCCATTTCTTAAGTAGGTATGAAAGTAGCCATCAGGTTTCTTAAGATGAGTTGTGTATTTTAATGGGTTTATTTTTCTGAAAAAATTTTGAGATCTCATCATAGAAAGTTCTAAGGAACCCTCAAGTATGATGACCTATTTATATCTCCAAAGTTAATATAGTTCATCTTCTAATATATTAACTGTTTTAAAAAATAGGGTTCTAAAGCATTAATTTTCAAACTTCCATGGCTATCAGAATCATACAGAAAGCTTGTTAAAGCACAGAATTCCAGCCCGGTTCTGATTCAATAGAGTTGGGGTGGCATCTAAGAATTTGCATTCTTAATTTGCACAATAGCCTTTGTCCTGTGAAAAACAGTACCTGTAAAATACATAAAGGAGGCTATAGAATAAGATGAACTTACTTTTTCATCTCCTTTCATTTCAATGCCAATATTTGAAAGGCTTGCTAAAGTGGTTCAGACCATAGGAAAAAATCATACAGCCTGGGTTACTTAGATGAATCACATGCGTAGTGAGAGAAATGTCTGACACGCTATTAGCACTAGATCCTTGTACCATAAATGGTATTTTCTCTAGCACACAATAGCTAGTAGTCCAGCTAACTCAATAAAAACAATATTAACACTGGTACATTACCAGACAATCACATTCCCATTAGCATCAGGCTCTGTGAAAGGTATTCCCAAGTTGGAAGTTAGCCAGTCTCCTTCAGACAATCTCAACTTACAACACAATGTAATTTGGAAATGGCCATATGGCAATAAATATGGCTACAAAATATCACACAAGCTCTGGCTCAGCCTTCTTGCGTGACAAAGAGACCTGAGCATCTAGAGACTGCCTTACTGTAACCTATATATATTATATAGACAGAGGGTGCCAAAAATATATATATACATTTTCAGAAAGAAAAAAATGTATTAAAATTGAAATGCTCAGTATATACTGATAGAATTTATCTTGTATATTATGTCTTGTATGTCTTATAATTGCAATAGTCACACATGACTTGATTATTAGAATTTTAATATAGCTTTTCCACTTTTCGAGGGTGGGACACACTTTTAAGAGGGACTTTACCTAACAAATGCAATCATTGTAACCTGTTTCTTTGTACCTTCAATGAATCACCAACAATAAAAAAAAAGTGATTACATTTTTGCCACCCTCTGTATATATTATATATATAAACATATTAGCTTAATAAATGGACCCATAGCAACAGAGAGATAAACATGTTTTCTTAAACTGAACAAATACTTTATCACTCTAGTCACTTCTAATACACAAATCATTGCTTTTGCTCTGAAAGATACAGAAGGTGAGCAGTTAAGTCCACAAACTCATCCTAGAAAAAGTGCTGCACACCTCATTGCTGAATATTACTATGGTCGTCTTCAAATTACTCCCCTTGGCCATCTAGTGACCAGAGTGGTATTCAGCAATGAGATATGTAGCACTTTTTCTAAGACGAGTTCATGACAATTAAGTAATTGTCAGACCATGGTATGACAATAGCTCTGATGAGCACTCCAGAAAAAGAGTTCCAAAACTGCTTTCAATAATGGACTAGGAGCTGTCACTGGTGCAAATATTCCCAAGGCAAGGACCTGGAAGGACACCATAGTGATACTCTGCAGTGAGGTACGTAGCACCTTTTCTAAAATGAGTTCATGAACTTAACTGTCAAGCCTCTAAAGTGGTAGGAAAACTAAGAGGATTTCAAGCAGCGATTCTTATATTATAACAATGGTCACATTTACTTCTACAAGAGAGATTACTTGCACAATTTTTTTTTAATTTGGTGAATAAAAGAAGTAATGCTGACAACTTTAAAGCAGAAATATTTAAAACCTTATAGAATCCATAGTGAAGTCTGTTCCCAGGTTTTCCTCTCCTGTGCATATCAGTTAGTCAACTACAGTGGACTTCTTATGATAAGAAGAAGCTTTCCTATTCTCTTGCTTTTTTAGCATTATTCTTCAAGTACAGCCACCTGCTCAGACAATCCACTTGACTCTCTGTGACTTCTCAGTAAATGAAGCTCACTCCACTAACCCAAGGGTACTGTCAATCTAAAATATCAATGTAAAATCTTGAATTGTACATTTTATGATCAGCCAACTGTATTTAGGCAGTAGCCATATTTAGAAGAGAGACATTTCCTGATCTTTTAAAATCATATTCTATTTTGCCCTCCAACCAATACTAGAAATCTATCATTTTGTATATTAAATGTCAAATTACTGAAAATGTGGCAGAATACGATGGTGGCTCTCTTTTGATTGAAAGGAATTTCAGAATTGTCATTTCTTTTAGACCAGCAGTTCTCAACTTGTGGGTCCTGACCCCTTTGTAACAACAGAAGCACATCGCTCCATTAGGAAGGTTAAGAACCACTGTGTTAGACAGAAAGCTCCAGAAAACAGCGTATGAATTTTTAAACTGTATGTATGGAAATGTGAAATTGGCAAATACCTATCCCATGCTACCAGGCCTATGCTAATTTCCTACAGATATTTAACTTCATTTATTTTCCTGATACATTCATAGAAAGGTTGCCTACTTTGTTGGGGCAAGGATGGGGAAACTTCCACCAACTCAGTTTTTTCAGCCTTATGTAAAAGCAGGGTTTTATTGCATACCCTTCTTCCACTTATCCAGCCTTGTCAATGTGAGAGATTTTCAGATAGTTCCATAAAAATAGAACATTCTGATTCGTTAAGATTAGATGGGCACTAAGTAAGATAATGGTATTTTAATTTGTGTTTTACCTCATTTTACCCAAGTGACTTTTTAAAATACCCATCCTAATACAACTAGTGAGACTCAAAAAAAAAAAAAAAATCATTGGCAAAATGGACTACACTATGGCTAATACTCTATTTCCCACCATTTTAAATATGAAATACTTCTGACTACATCAGTTAAAAATACGAACTCGAAATTACCTCAGACAATGCTACTGTCCCCCAATACTCAGCCCTTATTTCTTTCCTGTCACAATACTGACCTTAGAAATTTCCCTTTGGTCTCAACAAATCCACAAAAGGATTCATCTCTTAGTTCTCTATTCTGTTCCAAATATCTACCTCTCTGTTTTTGTGCCAATACCATGCTGTTTTGATCACTATCGATTTATAGTAGAGTCTCAGGTCTGGTAGCATGACTCCTCCTGCTTTGTTTTTATTTCTGAGTAATGTCTTGGCTATTCGAGGTTTTTTCTGATTCCATAAAAAACAATGTATTATTTTTTTGAGATCTTTAAAATATGACAATGGAGCTTTAATAGGAATTGCACTCAAATTATATATTGCTTTGGGTAGTATAGACA